>APFE030118321.1:16780-45734 GCA_000404065.3 Pinus taeda
TATATTCATTGACATTGTTTGTGGTACAACCTAGACAAACGCCTTGAAGGTCTACTATCTCACCATGGGGATCGTAGATCACCCATGCCGCAGAAGACAGGTTGCGGGTACAGCGGCAGGCACCATTGATAAAACCAACGTAAGGTGCACCAGACATCTGCACAAGAAGAAAAAGGACACAATAAGCGGAAATTGTGCCGACACACCAAGCCAAAACATGAAAACACACACACACACACAACACACCTGCTAAACACACGTATGTACAAATCAGAGTGCATGGAAATCATGCATAATACTTTTTCAAGTACAACCCATTTCGGGGCTTATCCAAAGGATTCCCTTCATAATCAATCAGCTCATAGGCCCCTTTCTACAAAACTCACTTTACAATATAAGGCCTGAGCCACATGGGCTCGAATTTTCCTGCCCCCAGCTTATCATTCACTTGATCGTAGAGCAGGACTAAATCTCCCTCAACAAAAGAACGGGGATGAACAGTATGATCGAAGTGAGTTTTCACTCTCTTCTTCTGTGCTTCAGTAGCTAGAGAGGCTAGTCGATGGGTCTCGTCCAGCCGTTCCAAGTAAATAAGGTGTTCTTCTATTGGAGTAGTGTTGGAGAGTAATTCGACGGCTAATGTCAACGAAGGATCTTGCACTTGATGGGAAGGGTAGCCTCCAGTCCATAAACCAATTGGAAAGGGGTGAAACTGGTGGCATCCTTCACAGAAGTTCGGTAGGCCCATAAGGCGGAGAACAACATCAAGTGCCAGTTAGACTTGTGCATGCCAATGGTGCGTTGAAGCATCGTAACTAAGACCTTGTTGACAGCTTCTACTTGGCCATTGGCCTGAGGATAGTATGGAGTCTAGCTATCATGTCGTAAGCCTAGCTGGGTTGTTAGCTTAGTCATCATATGATTACGGAAATTCTTCCCGTGATTAGTGACGATAGCCTGAGGGACTCCGAACCGAGAGATAACATGATTAAACAAAAATTACGTCGTTGTGTGATCGTCTTCAGATAGTGTGGGCATCGCCTCGGCCCATTTTGTGAAGTAATCAACGGTAATGATGATATACCCATGTCCCCCAGCTGAGCAAGGGTTACAGGTCATATAATCAATGGCCCATTTTGCAAAAGGGCTGACGGTAACAACAGGGTGCAATGGAGCGGGAGGCACACGCATCTTCCGCTGGTAGATTTGGCACTTATGACAGGAACAGACGGCAAGAATGCAATCCTTAAATATGGAGGGCCAAAGATAATCGGCACGAAGGATCTTTTGAGCAGTAGCATATCCGGACATATGACCACCACAGGCGCCAGAATGGCAGTCATTTAAAACTCGCTCAGATTCCTCGAATGTTAAACATCGGCGGAGAACAGAGTCGACACCGAGACGGTACAGGGTGTCCCCAATAATACGATATGGCTGAGACTAATGGCAAATTCGTCACCGAGCGTCCTTAGACATATCGGGATGAAAAGAGGACGTCTGCAAATAGACAATGATATCCCTGTACCAGGGGTCGAGGGTGCTGATTAAGAAGAGGGTTTCGTCTAGAATATGGTCCTCTAACCATGAGGGGGTGGTAAGAGATGGCAAAGATCAAAGCAACTCAGCAAAGAAAATGGATTTCTTAGACTTGGCAGTTGTGAATTCCAAGTTGAACTCTTGGAGGATGACGATCCACTTCGAGTACTTGCCCCCCAGTAACTGACGCGACAAAATGTACGTCATCGGGTTGCAATCAGAAACCACTATCGTAGTGCGCAATAAGATATAATGGCGGAAATGCTGGACAGCACAAACAGTGGCCAGTGCCAACTTCTCGACGTCAGCGTATCGAGATTCCATATCTAATAGATTGCGGCTGAGATAATAAATGACATGCTCAGTGTCATCGTCATCATCTTGAACGAGAACCATGCCAATAGTGGTATCGGCAGCAGCCAAATATAGAGTGTAGTCACAATGGTAATTAGGAGGATGCAACAAAGGAATAGAAACAAGGAGTGCCTTGAGGCACTTGAAGGACTCTTGAGCAATGGCATCCCAACGAAAAGGGGTGTCTCTCTCTAGTAATTGCGTAAACCTTTGTCCACTTCAACATAGTTCAGAATGAAGCGTCATAAAAGATTCACTTTGCCCTGTAGACTTTGCAATTGCTGCAAAGAAGCAGAGGGAGGAAGATTCAGAATGGCCTCAACTGTAAGGGGATCCAAATGGATGCCCTCTCAGGAGACGATGAACCCGAGAAGTCTACATAACTCAATGCAGAAGACACCCTTATGCGGATTAAGACGGATGCAGTAGTGTCGACAGTGGAGAAAGATTTCGCGAAGGTGAGTGGGATGGTCCTGGCATTTAGCTTAATGAGCTGGTAGATCATCTAGGTAAGGTTGCAAAATGTGTCAAATATCATGGAACGCATAATACATTGCACGTTGGAAGGTAGCACCAGCATTTTTCAAACCAAAAGGGAGATTTTTGTAGGAAAAAGTGCCCCATGGACAGATAAAGGCGATCTTGTGCTGATCGGCGGGTGCGATATTAATCTGGTTATAACCAGAAAAACTGTCCATAAACGAGTACATCTCACTTCTGGCACACTCATCAATGAGCTGGTCAATGAAGGGTGTGGGGTAGTTATCTTTGGGACAGACTTGATTAATATCACGGTAATCAACACAAACCCTGATGGTGCCCTGCTTTTTAGTCACAAGGACGATATTGGAAACCCAATCTGTGAGTGGGATGGGGTAGATAAAACCAGCCTTGAGAAGCTTTTCAACATCCGCTTTAATGGCTGCAGCCTTTCGGGGGTGCACAGGGCGTAAACGTTGTCGAACAGGCTTAACACCCAGATACGTAGGTATCTCATGCATCACGATACTAGGGTCGATGTCGGGCATTTCTTCGTAAGACCAGGCAAACACATCATGGAATTCGCAAAAAAGATTAGTATAGATCTGAATCTCCTCAAGTGTGCAAGTGATTCCAACATGGATATGCTCGACAATTCCTAGTTTAACAGAAATGTCAATCGGATGGGTTTGTGTGATGCTTCCCATGTTCCCCTCATAGGACACTTGATAAACTTGAATGGGTGTTTGAAGGGGTTGTGAGGGGAGACAAGGAGCAAACTGCTTGAGACAGGTAAGCATTTCCTGGTGGGCAGGGAGGAACGAGGAACGATGGTGGTGATCGGACCAAGGGGGTTCCTCGAGAGACATGGTTTCGATAATGGCTTCATCAGAAGGAAATATTTCCTTTAAAGGATCTGAAGAAGTATGGTCTCCAAGTCAAGGGGAATGAGGGTACGAGTCGAGAGCTCTGCTCAAAGGAGCAGATTCGGGAGGGGGAGCCTATGCAGAAAAATCTCGACATAGTTGAGCTCGGCAGGACTCAACAGCATCTCATCGCCCCAAGATTCTATCTGATTAGTGGGGGGAAGGACCCACGGATTAGAGCAAACGGAAATCATATTAATAGGAGCGACATTCGGAGGTGGGAGTGAAAAACACCCATAAGGGCTGGATCTTTAAAGAGTCCAACTCCCACACTCTCCAATGGAATGGAGGTATGCTCCATAAAAGGGACATTGCCTTCGGAAGAGGAGGTGAAGAAAGGCAGCTGGTCTACTGTGACGATCTTCCCCTGATGATGGAAACGAATTAAATGAAATTGAGATGAAGCCACGGCTCGCATGGCATATGTCTAGCTTCTACCCAAAAGGAGGTTGTAAGTTAGGTTGGCATCAACGACTTCAACTTCCACTTTGACCATCTTCCCTTCCAATGTAATAGGAAAACGTTGGAGGATACCATAAGGGCGAGACTCTCTCCCATCAAAGGCTTCCAAGGTCATAGGAGACTGGCTCAAAGTTGGAAAACCAATAGCCTTCCAACAAGAAATAGACATTATGCAAGTTGAAGCGCCTTCATCAATGATGGTACGATGAATTGTTTTGGAGTTGATGATGACCTGGATAAGGAAGGAAATTTGGTGAGGCAGTCTCGGTATATGGTTGTCAAGATCGAAAGAAATCAAATCCGAGTCGGCCGGGTCGATGCCACCGATAGCCGATAGCAAGGACTTCCTCTGGGAGGGGCAGCTCTGGAGAACTTCTAGAGCGGACATAGCTGATGGATCCTGGGCTAAGTCCTCAACAATGTTATAGTGCTGAGTAGCACGAGCATTAAGGTTGTAAGGAGATTTCTAGAGTACACCTTTAGGAGGGGGTCGGATGGGCGTCTCAGTGCTAGGTCTCTCGATATGGAGCGGACCAGAACTGGACGGAGGAGCGCTAGAGGGGATCTCAGGCTCTTTCCCGGCAGGCGATGGATATTCTTTTGCTCGAGTACTAGTATGGACGGGAATCGTCCCAACGATAAACACTTGAGAACCAAAAGGAGAAGAGGATTAGGATGGATCTGCCACTAGTTGAGTTTGTTGCAAGGGAAAAGGCTCTTTGAGCACGGCAGGAGTCCCAGGGGTGCCCTTCAGCAAACGACTAACCTCGAACCACCTTGGGCAGTCTTTAGTATAGTGATCTTCGTCACAGATAAGACAAGGATACTTGGGCTTGCATTTGGTTCCCTCCTCGAATGGAGGTTTAGGGGAATCCTGCTTTGGCTGTTCAGCTTTATTCTTCCCTTTTCCCTTCTTTTTTCCTTTCGAGGCTTTGTCCGCCGTGGTGGACTGGACGGCGTTAACCTCAGAAGTACTACCGGAATTGGATATGGCCTGGGAAGTATTTTCATTCGAAGCATTCGACTTTTTCTTCCCAGGGTTCGCGAAAGATTTCTTAGCAGGCGGATTGACAGAACCAATAATACTGTCAACATATGGTGTTGGCGGGGCTTTGGAAGTTCCGGGCCTCAGGGTGTCAGAAAAATAATCATATAATGTACCAGACTGGGAATAAACCAAGTCAAGGTACTGAGCACGCGCGCTAGCTTTCACTTCAGTTACACATGCCCCCATAGCAATGTCCCGTGCTATTGGATCGACGAATGAAGTCATGATCGAGTCGGTCAAGAGCTGATCAGGAATCCAAAACTTAATCAAACGGTGATACCATCTCTATTCATGGATATGATCGGAGATGTGCATAGCTGTTGTTTGTTTAAGGGATGTCAGGAGATGTGTGTCTGTTTCATATCGAATCGGTAACTGAAAATGAGTTAAAAATGCCATCACCAATGAATTAAAATCCTAAAAAGATCCACAAGCTAACTCAATATACCACTTAGCAGTAGAGCCAGTGAGGGTCCTTTGAGAAAGGTGGAGCCGGATTGAATCATCAAGCCATGAATTTGACGAACACCATAGATGATAAGTCATAACGTGGGCTTAGGGGTCTTCTCTAGCTTTACCATCGAATTTGGGACAATCACCGGGAATCTTAGTTGGAACCGGTGGCCAATACGGATTATGAAGGATAGGATCATTGGTTAGTATTGACACATCCGGTAACTCCAACGTTGCTAAAAATGGTACCTGAGGATTAAAGGACATCTAAGGCCACGGGTAGGAGGTAGTACCAGAGCTCCAGCTAGCTGCTTGTTGCCCCCATTGATTTTTTCCGGACAGACTTGGCCCAGAAGGGTTCTATCTGTAGGGATTTGTCCATAGGGGTTATAGCTATAACCGGATGGCTGACCATGGATTTGCCCCCCAGCATTCCATTGATTACCAACTTGGCCTGCAAGAGCAACATATGGTTGCTGGTAATTCTGATCAGGACTAAGCTGCAGTTGTTGATGATTTTGATACGGGTCAAATTGAGTTTTCCCTTGGGATTGCTTGAGACCATAAGGCGGCTGGGCTCCATACTGAGCCTGGGGGCCAGGCTGCGTTTGATAAGGAGGTTGATATTGAGATCCAACTTGCATTTGAAGACCAGATTGGGTCTAGAGCCCAGACTGGGGCTAAAAACCAGGTGGAGCTTGAGAAGAAAAAATCATTTGAGTGCCCGGTTGAACAGGCCCAGAGGGATGTCCTTGGGAAGATTGAGGCTGAGCCGCCTAGCTAGAAGGTTGACCTATTTGAGATTGAGATTGGTCCACTTGCCCAGAAGGTTGAGCCTGCTGGGTATTGGGTTGTCCTTGCACAACTGAGGGTTGTCCTGATGGGCCGGATGGCTTAGCATACTGGACAGTTGGTTGACCTGATTGGATTTGAGGTTGACCAACTTGTCTAGATGGTTGACCAGACTGGACAGTGGGTTGGCCTTGCTGTACGTAAGGCTGACCACCCTGCCCATAAGGGTATCCCTACTGGACCCCAGGTTGTCCTGGATTTCCAGAGGGTTTCCCAAGATAAGTAAAAGATGAACCACCATAAGCTGAAGATTGTCCCTGGAAGGGTTGTCCTTGTGGGACTCCAGATTTCCCTAGATAAGATTATTCGTAATATTGTTTCCCATAGGAGGGTTGTGTGTAAGACGACTGACCTTGATAAGGTGGTCCTTGAAAATTCGCACGGGGTACTTGGCCACCACCATAACCAGTGGTACCCCAAGCAACAGCTAATGGGACTGTGACCTCAACCGCAGGCTGAGATGGAAAAGGCTCGTGGTGATAAAGGTCATCTCCTTGAGAATCGTAATAATGAAACGGGCCTTGCATGCCTGGATTCTGAAGAGCATGCAGATTTTGATCGTATGCCCCCCTGCTGGAATGAAACCAGAAGAAGGTGGGGCATTAAGTGTAGGATCAACAACTCCGAGTGTGGATACCCATGGGCCACTATTCACTGATCTGGGGGAAGGTCCAGCAACAGTGGTCACAACTGAGGATGCAGTGACGGCACCAAAAATAGGCGCTGAAGAAGCCACACAGACAGTTGGAATAGTCGGGACTGAAGTGATAGACGCATTGTGAATTTGAGGAATAAAAGACTCTGAAGTCGGAGTGATGGTATGAGACCACATAGAACTCGTAAGGGAGGTCCTAGAACCAATAACATCCCTCAAAGCCCTTTAGCGTAAGGGCAACATGACACCAAGAGGGGTGACACTGAAGGGTGGAGTTTCTGCTGGGATAGGAATTTCACCACTCAACGCAACATATCCTTCACTTATGATGGGGGATGTGTCATCCATGTCAGAAGAAGACATTAGGACCGAAACACTAGGAGGAGTAACGGGAATATCTTCTTCGGAAGGCTCCCAAATGGGGTTCCAATGAATATCGGAAGCCTCATCTTTTGGAGCACGAGAGTTGATCAGTTAAATACTCAGAATAACAGGGAGAGTATCACTACCAACCTGGATCTCAGGAGCAACAGAAGAGGGAGACCCTTGGTCACTTGGAACGGGAGACAGGATCGGTGATTCCACCAGGGTGATTCGATTAAAAAATCCTAGGAAAACTAACGGGAAAGAACCATACTCAAGCTAATGCAAACAAGATCTAACAGGGTAAATGTGAACGTGGCAGAATAAATTTTAAGACACAAGAATACAAATTGACCTTTTCATCTTTAAAGAGTCGAGAAAAGGACCAAAATATGACTCTAGTCGCCTTCAAATGTTTAATGAGCCTGAAGTGACAAGTGCTCAAATGGACCTTTTCTTTTAGGGAGTCTGAAAAGGAGCGAAAGTGACTACTATGCAGAACTAGGCAAAAGGTTTACTAGACAATCCGTAAAACTACATATACACCTTGGCAGTCATATGAAAACCAAGGACCTTCCATACGACAGTCAATCTTCCCAAATGCTGTGTTCGGTGAGTTACGGCTTGTAAGGCGGCAGACATGGCTTCCTATGGATAAAGGATGATAAACCTAGTGGGGTCTCCCAACATATACTCGATGGTACATGGGAACACAATTCTGTACTAGACCACTATTGAGTCACAGAAGGAGGAATCACCCAACCTTGAGTGGAAACAAAAGTGACTAGGTTTAACAACGCCAGAGCACGTATCTAGCCTAGACCTCTAAATAGTGTGTGTTATGTTCCAATGCAATGTTAAATTCATTCAATTCATTTTAGAGTTGATCTTGGATTATGTTTCAGTTTTCAGGCCTTACCGTATGTATATAATAAATCATAGGATGCAGCTAGAATGCACGAAAAATCATTTTCTTCAATGAACACCTATCTACGGGAGGGTAGAGAGATCATTTCTAAACCAAGAAAACCAAGACAACAAATGCAGTCACTCAATGCATACAGACACCAATTCCTAAAGTGCACAGATACTACTAATGAGAGATCTTTATCATTCGCTTTCCAACATGAAAACTTGAAATGCAAATTCACTTTCACTTTCGTACTAAATGAATGCAACCTTTTTTATTCTGATGTATTTAAATCTAGAAGAAACAAATAAGAAACAAGCAAGTGTGGAAAAGCCCTGTTGATCCAAATAATTGTAATATATGATCGGTAGCGAAAAGAAATCGAATCAATGCCAAAGATCGGTTCAATAACATTCACTAACAATCAACCAAAAACAAGCTAAGGGGAAGGCTCAATCAAATTGACAAGAAGCCGCAAACGAACGTTGAGCAAACAAGCAACCAAGCCAACAGATTCAAGGAACTTGAAACAGTGATCTAGGTCACATAAGAAAAAAAACAAGATTCATTCAACAAAGCTCACAAGAAAGTGCCTTAACCATGGACAGTGAAAAGCAAGTCATCAAGCAAGCGAGAAAGGCAAGGGACCAGTAGGATTGATGGACTCAGGAGGTAGAATTGAGAAAATCAATTCTACAGCAATCATCACGGGAAATACACAAGCAACAAGCGTTGATAAAGCACTAGCCGCAGCAACAAAGCGATGTCAGCACAGAAGTACACGACTTTCCCGCGATGGTCCGATTTCCAGAACCATCACGACTGTTAGGCGTAATTACGCGATGAATAGGATATTATAAAAAGGTGATCGCGATGACAAAACGACTGTTAAAATTAAATCCGCAATGATGTTCAAAACAATGATAGGCTAACCAAAAATCCCAAATCAAAAACAGCCAATCCTTCAATCAAATAGGGGTATTTCCCAGCTCAACCCAGGAAAGTTAGAGGACTGATAACTAATCCCCAAAACTTCAAAAGAGACCAAATCAAAAAATCAAGGCAAGAGCAAACAAGAAAAACAAAGGCCAAAATTCTCCCTAGTATGGTCGCCAAATTGTGATGCAGGAAAGTGTTCCCTCTGCAGACAGAGGCAACCCCTCTAGCCCTAGAGTGGGTCTAGTCACAAACAAGGACAAATCAGCAATAGCTTTCCTTAAAAAATTAAAGTTGGAGGCCTACCTCAATCGGTGGTCGATGGAGTTCCATTGCGCTTCTCCAGCTTCCGCTTCCTTCTCCTCAATGAGTGATCAACCTGAAACAAAGAAAAGGAAATACAACAAAGCACGTAACCGGATACAACAATGAACTATTTACTCACAAATTCAAGAAGTCATGAGCTATCAAGTACATTACATACAAGACATGGGAAAACATTATTGATTGCATTAATAATGAAATAAGAGTCAGCCTACAACCAAAGTCTTGACGTCACAAGCCTTCTCAGAAAGAGTCCAGCTAGCATGTTCTTCAAGAATTCACTCTTTGGAGATGGTTCTCCAATCATACAAGAACTCTCTCACTCATAAGTTTTACACAAGATCAAGGGAACTTCACAACCTTCCACAAGCTATCAACAATCCCACACTTGTCACTCTCACACCAGCTATCTAGCAAACTCACAAAACACTAACAACACTGCTCAACTAGCCAACCATCAGAAACTAGCAATGCATAGCAATGGTGAGATTTTAAATAGGAGAAGGAGTCTCCATGAATGGGGGAAAGGAGAGCTTATCACCAAGGAAGGTAGCACAATTGACGGAACTGCCACACCAGGGAAGGAAGGGCGACATAAACAAGGCCAACAACCAAGTCTTGAGTCATCTGGAAGGCCGACTGTTTGAACAATTTTCCCAATCTGGATCATCGCAGGCACAAAACTGAGCTTCAGCGCTGACATCGCAGGTGATTAGTGCATATAGTCATATCATCGCTGAAGAGACCGCATAGCCCCGTGCTGGTGCCTAAAATTGATCCATCACGGGAATCAGGTGTACTTCCGCATTGGCAGCGTAGTCGGTCTATTCATGAGCACCTTTCAGTGCGTTTATTTAAACCAATAGCCGCGATGAGGCAGACAACTTTGGAAAAGTGGGTCAATTGGAAACTTAGGAGAGCATTTTTCTGTGATGGGCATGTTAGACTTGGTCACATGACATAGTGGAAAGAACCGGGAGTGAAGGCGGTGATAAATTACTGTGTAACACCTACACCAAATGGTGTGAGGTCTAGTTGAGACTTCATACTGGGGAGATCCCCTTTATTCGCAGGCCCAACACCATCAACAAAGTGTATTCCCCACCATTATCAAACCTTAGAATCTTTATCTTTCTTTTGGTTAGGGTTTCCACTTCAGACCTGAACTCCTTGAACTTATCAAATAATTCATCTTTAGTTTTTAGCATATAGATCCATGTCTTCCTCGAATGGTTATCAATGAATGTTACATAGTAGAGATGACCTCCAAGTGATTTGTCAGACATGGGTCTGGATACATCAGAAATGATGAGGTCTAATATTTCTTTAGACCTAGTTTCACTATTATGAAATGGATTTCTAGTATGCTTCCCCAAAGAGCATCCCATGCACACACCTTCATGATCTAACTTCATATCAGGAATACCATGAACCAGTTGACTAAGAGTGGGGATGACCCTATAATGAAGATGACCATATCTTCGATGCCATATTTCAATGGGACTTATTTCTATATGCACCAAAGCTTGAAGAGATGGAAGGATAACCCTGTAAAGACCTCCTTCATGAACTCCAATAACCCTAGCTTTTTCAATACTAGAGTTCTTTACCCAAACCAATATTTTTCTATCAACAGAAGAAACCATTTCCCCTATATTTTCTAAAAAAGAAATAGAAAGTAAATTCCTTTTCAAACCTGGAACATAGAGAATGTTGTTGAGATGCAACTTCGATCCATTATCCAGCTTCAATGATGTAGATCCCAAGCCTCTAATAGCATGTATTTTGCTGTCACCCAATTCCACTACATGAGAGGATGACTCCTTTGATAGCGTGTGAAGTTGCTTGCTTTCACCTGTCATGTGTCTCGATGCTCCATTGTCAATGATCCATGCATTGTTATTGGTACGAGAACCTGTAAGGGCAACCAAGAATACTTGACTCTTGAATTTTTTGAATAAGTAATAGATGGTGTTCTTGATCCATCTTCCAGCAGTGTTGTAACCCAATCTTATGTAGTTCACCATAGAGGGACAATCCATGCCAACGAAGTGATCTTCAACTTCTCTTTACCTTAGCTTGGATACCATGTTGGAAAATCAAAGGTATGATCTTCAACTTCTCTTTACCTTAGCTTGGATACCATGTTGGAAAATCAAAGGTATTATATTAGGGTTTTATTCTCCTTTCTTGATAATTACTTGTGAGTGTGTTTGCTTATTTTACTTCTTTATTATCTTATCTTTCATCAAGCAATTATACATGTATGAAAATCACAAAACAAGAGACACAAGATACAGGAACATGCCAGGGGAAAAACCCCCTTGAGGGGAAAACCCAGTCAAGATAATTCTTCCTTTCAATAGTATTCTTTGAGACTCTTTACCCTAGACGAAGACCATACTTTGCCTCCACACCATGTCAGCGTCCTAGATCTTTGAGCCCTTCCAACAACTTCGACTAGGAAGCAGCTTCCAGCAACATGCAACGTCCAGCAAAAACGAAACCTTAGGAGACTTCAATCTCCCAACCCAAACGACAAAGCAGAGAGAGAGAGGCACCAAAAGTTTTATTTTCTTCCTTTAGAGACTCCCCCAAACTCACACTTCTTTCCTCCTCCTGACAACAAACTTTGCACTTCTCCAACTGTTCTTGAGATATCGAACTTGCTTGAGTGTGAGTGGTTCAAATGACTTCGACCTCCTTCAATATATAGGCTTATAGTGGGTCGAATGGAGGTCCTTAGGCCGACTTGATCTTCCTTATGCCGGCATGATGTGGAGGGTGCATAATTCATATTTGACTTGATACAGAACCTTTTTACATGATTTGAAAGCCCAAGAAGGGTCTCTTTGAATGTATAATGACTCTATAAACTCAATATTAATCCTAGAAGTCCACAATGGGGACTTTGACTAATATAATGATGACGCAAGCATGGAACCCATGCTTTAATAAGTCATTGTTACAATAATAATCATAATAATAATTCTTTATTCTTTTGACAAGTATATTACATAATGACTCGAATACATTATTGAAGACCAAACATAGTTACATTCTCTAACATACTGGCATCTAAAATAACTAAAAATTAATAAATTTGACTAATATGATCACTTTATTTGCCATTTTATTTACAAATTTATTCAACTTCATAATATATATGTTGAAACAATTCATAATATATATGTTGAAACAATGAAAAACGAGAATAGTTTGTGCACTCAGCATTACTCACATTATTATTTTAGAGACATCTTATATCCTCATGTTCTTGGAACTCAAATCTACTTCTATGAGATTTATAATCAATAAGTAGTCCTCTAATACCCACACTTCTATTATGTGAAGTAAAGGAAAAAATTAGAACTAATCTTAAAAAATATATAAAGGATTTAGACATATATTCGATGTCTTTTAACTACATACGAGGGTCCCAAATAGAGATATAATTCCATTTTTCCAAAAAAAAATGTTTAATTTTTTTAGTAAACATGCACATCCTTGTACCCTGTAAGAGTGAGTTGTAGAGATAAAATTTACATGCCAAAGTGAGTCATGGGAATAAGAGCTTCATGTTTACAATTAAATCTATACAAAGATTTACAAAGCATATGTAATAAATGCCTTGGATATCTTTTAGTGTTGACATGATTATGGTGCATAGACGCTTTGAATTTCCTTTTCTATAGTGAAAAGTATTGCAAAAGAGAGACATACATGAAAAGTAATGATTGAAAGTCTTTGGCATTATGTTCATGCCAACAAAACTTTTTCATCTTAACTTTAGTTGAGTACTTGTAAACCAAAACATGAAATCCAAAATAGAGGAAGGGGATATAAATTATTATTTCCTACTAAAACCCATAACAAAAACATTTGATTTTATACATATTTTCTATCTCCTTTAGAAGTTGAATTTGTTGCAAGCCACATTCATATTAGTATAAAAGGTTAGGGATATCCCCTCCAAGTTGATCTATATCTCCCCATTGTAATGCAAATATTCCATTTTTAAATATACCCTAATAAGTTTTAACATGTTCCATGTGAAGTCCTTGTTGCTTAAAAATTCAATAGAAGATATTATATTTGTTGGCTTATATGGGCCTGCCCCAGGTTCGGAATAATTATTTAGCCAAGCAAATCTCGTAGCTACTGGCCCTTTCGGAAACAGCTTGCGAAGCGCGGACTGACGTCTCACCCGAGGTCACAGGGGAGGGTGCTAGAACCAGGTTTCCACACCCTTGGGATGTCTAGATGTGGTTTGGAGGTTTTGCGCCCCGTTCTGCAACTTCACGTTGTGATGTATTCGCGCAAATCCCAAATACCTCTTACTATCTATTAGCGCGCAGTCTACAAATCTAATCTATTGGATGAAGTATGGCAACTTGGATCTCCTTTATAATGATCTTTAAGCAAACATTTATCAGATTTATTCAGTTTGCATATTAAGATTAAACCCAGATTCACAAGTATTCAATAAGCAATCATATGCACATAGATCAAAACAGTCTTATTAATCATACGAAATTCCAAATTCGTGATAATTTAGTTTTGACACAGAATTCTCAGAAGGAACTTATCTTTATTTCCACATATCACTAGTACATCCAAATCCGCCCTGCGCACTCGGCTGCAGGGGTCCGCTCACACAGCTGCGGACTCTTCCAGGCCTCTGCGCACATAGCTGCAGAGCCTCTATCCACTATCCAAACCCTCGACGCGGACTTACAGACGCTTCCAGAATGCCTTTCTCAAAAACCCATTACATGACAGATCCAAAACCATACAACAAAACTTAGCTACTCTACCCATAGAGCCCCGCTCTATTTATAACTTTCCATGGACCACGATCCATGGGCGAGCCGACTCAACTTTCATTTCTTTATACTATTTTTGAGCAGACTACCCATTTGACTTTGACTTATTACAATTCGGGCTCTGCGCATCCCGCGGAGTCTTTATCCTTTTTTTACCCAAAATTGCAGGCTTCATGCCCCATGACCGTTGCACGAGGCTTCCGCTACCCAATAGTCCCCCAACATAATCATCGTGACTCGTCCCGAGTCACTCAGCTGGTTCGGCCAACTTTGCGTGGAGATCAGTTAGCATCTTTTGTGTTTCACTTGTGCTAAAAGCAAACTCTTCTGTCATTCACTGCATCTATTCCACGTGTGTTGCTGACACCTCAATCCCTGTCTCTATTGTCTTCATAGTGACATACTCAGCCTGCATGTGGGCTACCTTGCGCTCAATGGTGGTTGAAACCGCAAATGCCTCATCCAGCCACGACTGGAGATGAGCTTTAACCACTGCTTCCTTTTGTCTTGGCCAAGCACTGCGTAATAGCAACGGTCTGCACGGTTCCTCTGAGCTGATCGTAACCTTGTTGGAGCTCCCGGGCCTCGGTTTCCAATCGTCGAAGTGTTGGATCCTCCTGAAGGGCGATGAGCGTAACAATTCACTGAGTTTGCAGCTCGGTACATTCCACCATTGAATGTGTGAGCATCACGCTCCCCATAGTAATAATGTTCCTGTGTTGCTCTAGGATCTATGGTGGTGTCGGTGGTCGAACCTGTAGTTTTAAGTTCACGATCTGTGAGCTGAGCTCTAGCTGGATCCGTGCAGTGTCCTCCTTTGCATTTTGGAACCTAGTAGTCAGTTTATGGATTTGTGTCTCAATAGGCAAGCCCTCCGTAATTTCTAACTCTCGGGCACTCGAGCAGGCTTCTGCGACTAGCTTCTCCATTTCTTGCTTTTGTATGACTGCTTCGTCGCATTGGAGGCACAACTGTTCGATATTAATTTTCTTCTCTTGAATTACTTGATCGGCGTGGCCAGCCCTGGCGCGGAGTTCGATTGTGGCACTATCGTGGAGTTTTTGAAAGCTTTCGCGCAGTATAGCAGCCACATTTAGCCCCAACCCTATAAGTTATTCTAGCACAGCGCGGTCCTTTGCATTTGTGGTGATCAATGCTCCTGCTGGAATTGGGATGGAATGAGCCATGTGGGCTTTTAACAATGGTTCCTCAGCTGTCATACTGGAAAACCCTGGAGTAGTGCTAGTGCCTATCAGCGCAATTCTTGTTCCAAGTTCTTGTAGCTGCGTACGGAGTTCCCCCAACACAATCCGCTGCTCCGACATGGCCTTGTCAACTGTCTCTGATCCGGATTTAAACAAGAATGCAACAAATTACAAAGATAACCATAAACACAAAGATGCAGTGGAAATAATACTTCATTTCATTAATGTAAAACACTGAGATATGCTTACAAATAGAAAATGGAAATAAACAGCGAGGGCGATGGTAGTTTATCTCTGAGAAGAGATGTGGTGGTAACATGCCTCTGAACTGTGTTACAATGAGGCTCGAAGGCCTATTTATTGTTGAGAAACAATGGAAAAACCTTAAACATCCAAAAACCTAACCCTAGAAGATGAAACGCCACACTATGGGCCCCGTTTGGGTAAATTGGTACATCAACTTCCCGGGGTCGTACCTTTGGCATACGATCTTCGTTTGACGCACACAATATCTCATTAGAAATATCTATCCGAGAAATACAACTTTGGGAAGAGAAACATCGGTCCATGGACCCATGTTGCTCCCAATTTTTCCAAAAAACGTCGTTTAGGGCCTTAAAATAGCTCCGGAAGTTTAGGTCCTGAAAAACTACTAAAAATAGTAAATTGTGCTACAATTAAGGAAACTGAAAAGCTGAAAGAAATAATGGTGGGGGTCCAAGTGGACTTGGCAGGTGGCCACCAATATCCACCTGGATCAGCGTCTCAAGCAGCGTCCTGAACGGTGTTTTCTATTTAAGTTAGGTCCCCTTGGGTTAAAGTGGTTACTCCGTCGTCCGTTTTAGACGCCTTTGCCTTCTTCGTGGCTTTGGACGCTTCAAAGGTGAATCTATGCATGTTGCTTGTGGTTCGTCCGCGGCTGTCTTAGTGGGTGCCTTCTGACTACTCATGCATTATCGATACAACCCCTCCTGGTGGTATCTTTCTTGCTGCCGCCAGCGCCACCTCCCGAGCTGCCTGAACTTCCGCGGCGAACTATTCATTGCGCTTTTGTTGCGCGACATGCTTAGCTTCCTCCTTTTTCTACCGGATAGCAATCTCGTTGCACTCTACCACCTCTGTTCCATGCCATGCCGGTGGCCATGTATCCATAATCCCGTCGACAACATTGTTAATGGCAATAAATCAGAGTGAGGTCCATGCCCGAGCCGGCTCCTTACGCGCCTTAATGTAGATACGATGCATGTTTGCTTTAAATTCAGAAATATGCTTCATTCTTTCATAGATCCCATCGGACAGGCGGGGTAGCTCATTAATCCACTAACATACATTCGCTTCCATCAGTATCCAAAAGATTTTGATATTTCAAATTCGTCCCGCATCCCTTGTCGCCCAGAGGGAAGCATATCGAGCGGCTTTTGGCCATTCCGAGTCCAAGACAGGGAACTGGCTTTCTTCAAGTAAGTCAGTGGCGACTAGCATGATGGACAGGAGTAGACACACAATGGAAAGTCTTGCCCTCCTCCTGCACTTCGCAGAAATTGCTCAGAAACTCTTCAGAAAGGAACTGTGACCAATTGAATCGTACGTCAGTTGCGCATTCCTCAGCTATTGCAATAACTACCACTAGAACCTCAGTGCCATGGCATTTCCTCATTACTTTCCCTGCCAGCAACTGCGTGGTGATGCAGACTGCATTATCTGAGATACTATCAATGATGTACCCTTGATGTCCCTTAGCGAACTGATACTTCTTTTTCAGTCACTCTATCATCGCGACATCATTACTTCTATTAGTAATTTCCTGAGGGTCTCTTCCATCACAGGGAAGGTGCGAAACTCTATGAACAAGTTCAGCTGTGATATCAACGGGTTTGCCGACCCATAATATTTCTTCATGAACTAAATAGAGCAATTTCTTTATGACAAACATGGTGATAGGAGGCCGGAGGAAGTGAGGAATAGACAAGAGACAGAGCAATCCAGCTTTGTCCACCTTCCGCAGCTACTCCTTTTGTTGTAGTGTTGTCGTTGCCCCTTCTACATTCCGCTCCATCAGTGCGTCCATCGCCAGGTGGGAAAATTTTACTATATCTGCGAGGTCCCAATCTTCGAATTTCATAGTCGCAACACGGCCAACCACCGACTTTTCCACTGGGACTGCTTTTGGTAGAGACAGGGTAACGATTACAGTGTCGACTTCATCTAGGTTTGTAGGTACCTTTGCCTTCCCCTTGCTTGGAGGCACATACTTGGGTCGTCACACTAGATGTATGGGATCCTCCTCAGGATTTATTTCTTCGACATATGTGGGAGACTCTTCTGCTTCCTCGTTGTTGTCAATTGTAACAGTTTTACCCTTTTCCTCCATTGTGAACTTGCCAAAGTGCAAGTGTCACGGCGACCTTCTTACTGATTCTAGAACCTGAGGGTCCTTCCTAGTCCTCAGCATCCAGGATGATTTAGGGAGCTTAGTTGCTTGCGGCGAAGCTTGCTATGGACTATCGATGGTAGGGTTTTTTGCTTTAAGGATTGCTTCCTGGTAATGCTTCGGCAATGCCTAAAACCACGGAATTTCTTCGAATTGCTTGTCACTCATTCTGCACTTGGTTCTGACCCAAGGCAGCTTTCTTGCAGGACAGTAAGATGTGGTAGTGTGACCCTTACTATGATTATATATGATTTCAAATTTAAAATTGGTTGTTTTCCCTTGCGGCAACTCATAAATGCGATATTGGTGGTTATTCTTCTACCTTAATTGCTTGTCGCCTGCTCCAATGTGCTTTAAATGGGCCATCATATCATGAACAGTACCTGCAATTTTTGCTTTCCATCTTTCCTTCGCGGCAGCGAATCCCCACGGTCGCAAGTGCGGTTTTTGTATGTATTCTATGGCCATGTCGCGTGGCTTCGCAACAGCCTGTTTTATAGTCTCGTGCCCTCTTCCAACTGCGTGGGGCGCTAGTATTGGTCCTCTTACAGATAGTCAAGTGGGTGAACCCCTCACACAGGTCTTCCATTTCCCGACTAGTCTGGGCTACGAGCACCCTTTGTGTTTCCTCGATTCTCCTAACAGAGTGCGGTGTGTGCATGCTTGTCCTTTCAGGTGCAAGCACAACCATGCTAGCGGGGTTATTGCTTGTGGCAGGGTAGGAGAGCCAGTCATGTCCATTCCCTCCGTTAGTTCCTTCACATAGTCCGTGTACGTGACTTCTAACTGCAACTTGTCAAATTCTTTATCCAGCTTCACACTCTGTGCGCAGAGTTTGGCCCCTGTTTCTTCTAACTTAACCAGTTGCATTTTACCACGCATAATCGCTGCCCAGAGTTGCTGAATTCTTCCGCGGATGTTGTCACCAATAGGTGGAATTGTATTTATGCTAGGTTGTTTGGTCATAGAGAGACTTTCCTGCCTGACCGTGTGAGCCTTCGTTCCACACAGATCCAGTTGGGTTGATGGTCGCCTAATGTGCACCCGAACCCGTCGTCGTTGATGAATGACCGTTCTATACTAACTTGGCGGTCGTGTACGTCCTCCAATGCGTACCTGGAACCGCTTGCTACATTTCAGCTTCTGCCCCCCTCACCCCGGTGCGCGTACCACGTCTTTCGACACATTATGTTGCTCCCGTGCTGCGTATAAAGTGCCCAGTTGGATGAACTTCCCTTCATCTGTTACGGCATTCTCTACTGGCTGCTATCTTTCCTCGATGGTTATGCGTCGCAATGACCGAATCATCATATTGCAATTAAGTGTCGTAACTTCCTGCAACCGGTTGTGCCATCGTTCAGTCTCCTCCTCGGAATCCACTGTACAGGTGCTATCGCGTTCCCACGAGATTCTTCCACCATCCACGAAATGCACCTGATCTTGGTCTTGTGCTCTAATCTGATAGATGCAATCCATTTCATCGTCACCGTCTTCATTGCGCACAGGTTCGGTGTAGCGTTCTCCTTCCGCTGGGTCCAACAAAACTTCTACTTGCAACGACTTCTTTTCAAATGTCATTTTCCGCCTTTTTAAGTTAATTATCCCTTTCATGTCTGTTGCTCAATCAATTCCGAGCAACGCAGAGTAAGGGTTACTGTCATCAACAATCTCTATGAATTCGAAATCGGTTTGTGTACTTACACCGTCGATATCCACGGTCACTCCTTGCAGTCGACTCATTGGTAAGATCTTTTGTTGGTTGGCCATTCGAAGTTGAATTGGGGACCATTGCAGTGCAGGCTTGCCCATGCACTTCCATGTTTGTTTAGGTAATATGTTCGCATTCGAGCCTAAGTCCAGGGTGACCTGATCCATTTCATAGTCACTGATTTGCGCTGTCAGTCTCATCTCCCGTCCGATGCACAAAGAGCATGTCTTCATATTTTTCGAACTACTTGAGGCTCGCCCGATCCGGCGCACCTAATGATCAGCGCTTGTAACCCTTGAACTGCTTTACTATCGCGCAGCAGTTTCATGCAGGGTTCGAGAAAGGTAGTAATCATGAAGCGGTCCAATCCCGACTCTGTTTGATGCCTCCGACCCGGAGTAGAAGCTTTCGCGAAGCTCCGCAGAGCTTCCCTGGGCATCTTCTTCCCTTGTTCCGGCTCAGAGTCATGTTCCTTTGTAGGTGTGTCGCGCCTCTTTCCGCCTTTTGCATGCTCTTCTTGCAGATTACCTCCTATAGTTGCGCTGCTCCTTAGTACCATATTTATACTGGGATCCTCTTCGCGAGGTTCTGCTCGCATCATCTGGATATTTTGGGTTGGTGGAAATTGTAGTACTCCCTTTTCGCGCATTTGGGCAACTAAGGTTGGACAGTGTACCATTTCATGATCAAACTGCTCGCAGTAGGGGCATGAAGTCCTGGTCGGATTAGTGCAGTCACAAGGGTAGTGTCCCGACCCTCCACAATTATAATAGATCAGTGGTCCGCGACCCCACTCGTGCCCCATTCCTCTTCTTCGGTCGCATCCTTGAAATCCTCCTCGCACTTCAGTCTGCATTCGGTACGCTGGGGTTCTTTCCATCATTAAGTCATAACTTCGACACGTTCGCTCATCCTGCCCCACTAATCGATAAAAGTTGCAATACAACTGTTGTGGGGTTTGGGTATACTCTTGCAATAGGTGGTAGTTATCTGTTGCATGTTTCCCACCCACTTGAAAAATCGTGCACCAGAGCGCAGGTGCGGCACTTGGTCCTACTTGTACCTCCACTTTTAACGGCATCGGACCTCCCCCCACCAGATAGTTCGCGAAGACAAGGAAATGGTCCTTATCATGCACTTGGCTCTTGCATTTAATATAGCCTACCTCTACACATACCTCTGGTTGGGACACTCTTTCTTGCTTCAAGATTTGCATTTCTAAACTCAAGTTTTGAAGCTGCGTGTGGATTTGCTGAACTCCCAACCTTGGATCCGGTATTGGGGTCTTGTGTAACCTCATCGTTGTCTCCAGTTCCTCAGCTTGGGTTGAGATCTTCTGTTGTGACAAAGCTATCCTCAGATGTGATGTCAATGACGCCACAAACTACGCGCAATGTTGCGCATCTATCAAGGTCATGTTGGCTTCGCAAATAGTGTTCTTTAACCTTTTGTCCAAGTCCCACGGAGTTTCGCCAGGCAACATAGCGATCTCCTTGAACCCAATAACCCACTGGATTTCTAAGTTTGGTCGGTCAAATTCTTTATTCAGCGCATCCTGGATTGCCACTATTCCTGCATTCGGATGGTCAGTGGAGTATTTTATGTGCCGCGTCAACACGCGGTCCTGTAGTGCACTAAATAAGGTGGCCTTCTTGATGTTCTCATATGCAATGCCTTGGGCATCCCATACAGATCGTATCACAAACTAGAATCGTCATGGTTCTTCCTTCCCCACTCCCTTAATTACTGGCAGTTTGATTGCACTCGCCATCCTGACTTCTGGTGGAGGTGGTGGAGGAGGTGGGGTCGGGGTTTGTATGGATGGATATGATGTAGGTGAAGCGGGTGGTGGTGTGGACGGAAGTGGTATCAGTGGGAAGCGCTCCCTGATCAACCGGACCACACTTCCTGGTGAGAACCTCACGAGCTCCTCTTCCCTTTCCCGAGAAATGGAAGCTAAAGGACTGTTCTCTACTCCTCCAGTTCCGCGGTAACCTCTTCCGCTCCGCGTTACTCTAGACATGAATAAACGCGCATAATTTGTTTTTCACACAATAGCTTCTTAATCCAAGTATTCAATAAGCAATCATATGCGCATAGATGAAAACAGTCTTATAATCATAAAAAATGTCAAGATTCGTGATAATTCAGTTTTGACTCAAAATTCTCAAAATGAACTTGTATTTATTTCCACTTATCACCAGTACATCCAGATCCGCCCTGCGCACTCAGCTGCAGCGGTCCATGCACACAGCTACAGACTCTTCCAAGCCTCTGTGCACACCACTGCACAGCCTCTATCCACTACCCAAACCCTCGACTTGAACTTACAGAGACTTCCAGAATGCCTTTCTCAAAAACCCATTACATGATAAATCCAAAATCATACAACAAAACTTAGCTACTCTACCCATAGAGCCCCGCTCTATTTATACATTTCCATGGACCGTGATCCATGGGCGAGCCAACTCAACTTTCATTTCTTTATATTACTTTTGGGCGGACTACCCCTTTGACTTTGACTTATTACAATTCGCGCTCTGCACATCCCGCGGAGTCTTTACCCTGTTTTTACCCAAAATTGTGTGCTTCGTGCCCCATGACCATTGCGCAGGGCTTTCGCTACGCAACAATATTCCACATTAAACTCACTTAGCTTGAGAAGAGACACTTCCCTTTCAAAAGTCAAGAGTTGTATTTGTTGAAAAACATTAGACAAGTTTGTCTAAGAGTTGTTTATCACCATTAGTCTAGCATTCAATATTTGTGAAAGAGAACCCTAAGTGAGAAAGTTCTAAAGATGAACATAGGTTCAAGATGCCCCTACTTTGAGGAGTTATATTGTTTTATACATTTTTATTGTGATCGAAGCAACTTGTTTATGTAAGAATGATTACCTTTTAAACATATCTTAGTCCAAATAATAATGATTACCATTTAATCAAAAATCATGTAAGAATGAAAATATATATTATTTAAATAAAAATAAACAAATAATCAATTATTATTAACAAAATATACTTTTTTAATACATTTCCAAGTAACACAAATTATATTGTTTTAAAATAAACCAAGTGGTGGTGATGTAGATATAACAAGAAAAATATTAAATTTAATATTTATGTACATTCATCTAAAAACTTCCGATATCTCTAAATTTTTATATTTATGATATATTTGTATGTTTTTCTAAAATCTTCCAACTTCCATAATATAAAGATCTCTAAATTATATCATTCCATATCCATAAAAATTAACAAACAAATTCACTCAAATTAAAAGCTTCCCATCTTTATTATGTTAAGATCTCTAAATTTTAATATTTCTGATCTCTAACTTGTTTATGTAAGAATGATTACCATTTAAACATATCTTGATCCAAATAATAATAATTAACATTTAATCAAAAATCACTTAAGAATTAAAATATATATTAGTTAAATAAATAACCAATGATTATTAACAAAATATACTTTTTTAAATACATTTCCAAAAGAAATTATATTGTTTTAAAATAGCCTAAGTGGTGGTGATGTAGATATAACAAGGAAAATCTTAAATTTAATATTTCAATACATTCATCTAAAATCTTCCCATCTTCATAATATAAATATCTATAGATTTTAATATTTCTAACATATCTTTTGCATTTTTCTAAAATCTTTCAATGTCTATAATATAAATATCTCTACATTTTTATGTCATTCCATGTCCATAAAAATTAACAAACAAATTCACTCAAATTAAAGTCTTCCAATCTTCATAATATAAAGATCTCTAAATTTAATATTTTGTATATATCCATCATTGCATTTATCTAAAATCTTCCAATGTCCATAGTATAAAGATTTCTAAATTTTTATATCATTTCATGCCCATAAATTAACAAACAAATTTACTCACATTAAAGTAACAACAATCTTTTCTTAACTAGCATTCATATGATGAACAAAAACATTTATCTAAAATCTTCCAATGTCCATACTATAAAGAGCTCTAAATTTTTATATCATTTCATACCCATCAAAATTAACAAACAAATTCACTCACATTAAAGTAACAACAATCTTTTCTTAACTATGGATAAACAAAATTAATGTTACGGTAAGAATCAATATTTAAATTTATAAATTTATTTTGTTATTAATATTCTCCCTAAAATTAATATTCAATTTGTAAACCAAAATAACATTGTGTACGGAGATTTTAAAAAGATATGTGATATGTTGAAAATATTAAAATTTAGAGATCTATATACTATAGATGTTGGAAGAATTTAGGATGTATGGAGATTTTAAAAGGATTTGTGGATATGTTGGAAATATTAAAATTTAGAGATCTTTATACTATGGATATTGGAAGAATCTATAAAGATGTACGGAAATTTGAAAAGGATGTGCTGATATGTCGGAAATATTTAATTTTAGAGATCTTTATACCATGGATGTTGGAAGAATTTATAAAGATGTACGGAAATTTGAAAAGGATGTGCTGTCGGAAATATTTAATTTTAGATTTTCTTTATCATATTTATGTCACCACTTAATTTGTTTTAAATTATTTCATTTGTTAAATTGAGGCTTCTATAATCCATATCAAGTTTACAAGAAATTTTTTGGCTTAAATCACATGATATTTCATTTGTGTTGCTTAGATACTTGTTTAAAAAAAAATTATTTTATTAAAAATTATTAGTTATTAGTTATTTTATTTAAATAATGGATTTTTATTCTTAGATTAATTTATTAAATAATAATATAAATTATTATTTATATTTAATTTCTTAAATGGTAATCCATTGTTAGATAATACAAGTGTTTGATCATGTGCAAAACAATTCCAACTCTTTAAGGGCATTTTGAATTCATGTTTATTTTTAGAACCTTTCTCATTTAGGATTCCTTTTCACAAATTTTCAATGCTGGACTAATAAATTTATTAGTCCAGCATTGAAAATTTGTGAAAAGAATACCTAAGTGAGAAAGTTTCAAACTAACATTGAATTCCAAAATGCCCTTACTTAAAAGAGTTGCATTAGTTTCTGCACATGATCAAAACTACTTGTATTACGTCACATTTGATTACCATTTAAAGAAATTAAATATTAAATAATTATTATTATTTTTAATTATAAATTATCTAAGATAAAAAATATTCATTATTTAAATAGAAATATAATAACTATTAATTTTTTAATAAAATAGTACTTTTTAAATAATATCTAACAAAGACAAATTGAAATTTAAATATAAATATTATTATTATTATTTAATTAAAAAAATTATCTAAGAAAAAATATTCATTATTTAAATAAAAATAACTTAATAACCATTAATTTTTAATAAAATATACTTTTTTAAATAAGTATCTAAGCAACACAAATGAAATATCATGTGATTTACGCCAAAAAAAAAAATCTTTCGTAAACTTGATATGGATCAAAGAAGCCTTAATTCAACAAATGAAATAATTTAAAACAAATTAAGTGGTGACATAAATATGACAAAGAGAATCTAAAATTAAATATTTCAGACATATCACACATTCTTTTCAAATTTGCGTACATCTTTATAAATTCTTCCCACATCCATAGTATAAAGATCTCTAAATTTTAATATTTCCGACATATCAACAAATCTTTTTAAAATCTCCATACATCCTAAATTCTTCCAAAATCCATAGTGTAAAAATCTCTAAATTTTAATATTTTCAACATACCAACAGATCTTTTTAAAATCTCCGTACATCCTTCTAAACTCTTCTAACATCCATAATCTAAAGATCTCTAATTTTTAATATTTCCCGCAAATCTATACATCTTCTAAAATCTTTCAAGTTCCAACATCCATAATATAAAGATCTCTAAATTTTAAAACATTCCCAGTTACAATTTATAATATAAAGATCTCTCAATTTTAAAACATTCCCTCTCCACAAATTCACTCAAATTAACCATAACATATTCATTGGATTAACAAATTTAATATTAGTGTAAAAATTATACAAAATCAATATTATATTTTGTAAATTTATTTAAAATTAGTATTTAACTTGTAAATGAAAATAACATTGTACTGGTATCCTATCTGAATTATACAAAATCAATATTATACTCTATAAGCTTTTAAAAAAAACATTAATATCATATTTGGAAAACTTAAACCATCACCTGTTCACTTCCAACAGAAATTATTTGTATCTATCATATTCCACCATTACCAACCAAGATACATTAATTTCCTGTAGAAATTAGAATATAGAAAATGCAAGGCACATAAAGTGTATGAAAAAAATGTACTGAAGAGGCTGTGTAGAAAGGTTTGTTTGACCAAAATATCAAAGTTGCAGTGGGTAGAATATCATTGATTATATTAAAATAAGATTTGAAAATAGAGAAAGTTAGGCTATGAGTGAATAAAAAAAAGAAAAAGAAAGCACAAAGGGGACATATCCATTTGTTTTGATAAACATAAAAGGCATAAAGGACCGTTACAAAATCTACTCCAACAGTAACCCTGAGAGTGACAAACACAGTAACCCTGAGAGTGACAAACCCATTCATTAGTGTGTATTATATTGAATATAATTAAGTGGGACAGATTTGTAGCCACACAAATTAGAGTCGTCCTCTGTGGAGCTTCAAGGGGCATAGAAAAATTAATAAAGGCAAAGTTGCGGGCAGGGCACAGCTGTTTTCCAGTTGCAATTTGCCTGCCCGCCGGCTTGAAAAAGTGGTGGGTGGGAGGTTACACCCTTACAAAAGGTGTGGTGGTCATGAATCATGATGATCAGTAAAAACTAATGTAATGCCTGCCCTTGTTAAGACAAGGGAGGTCGAGGGTTCGAATTCCGAGGATAAAGGCGACAGCACAGTAGCAGTAGCAATAGCAGCAACAGCTCTGTGCAGTAACGCCCAAGTTATTTCTCTGCAGATAGCAGTCCTAACAGCTGTAAAATTCTGCCGTCTTCTGACGTGGACCCATTAAAAAACCACATATAACTTCACTGCGCATAATTCAAAAACTAGTATTTATCTATTAAAAAAAAATTCTCAACTTAGAAAAACGAGCTCCGTGACTGCCTGCCATACCAGTTGCAGCAGGCGCGTACAAAGGAAAACGACCATACAATAAACATAGACATACATTCATACTCTTCCAAGTATACACGCATTTGCCTATTCCAGGTGATTTCTTAATCGTGAAGCAAACTGAAAGTACCCCTACTGTTGAGAGCCGAAACCCAAAAAGGGAAACCATAAAAAGAAATAGAATTGGAACACGCCTGGTTCTGAAAACATATAGTTCCCTTTAAAAAAAATGGAGACTGCCTGCTCCAATCACGAATTTAAAAATACGCATTAAAGCTTCGTTCTTGTTATCGACCAACAACAAATAATACATGCAGTACATACATGTATATGAATAGCCGGTTTTTTTCCATGCCCAAAAATTAAATAATTATGAATAACCAGTCATTGAAGAAAAAGAAAGAAACCAGGATAACCAGAATAATTACCTGGTTTCGTATAGAAATGTATACTAATATAAAAATATGTGTATATATCATTCAGCAGCCCTTCGAGGAATCAGGCTTTTGCGCCTGCTTCCCCTCGTTATGGGTTTGGGCTTTGCTTCAGCGATTCCTTCTTCTTCTTTCACAGAAGGACCTCCTGCTGACGCTTCTGCTGCAGTTGATGCTGACTCCTCTTGCTTCGAAGAAGTCTTTGCTACTTTCTTGGCCTGGCTTTCTTCAGTATTTTCTTGGGGTTTCGGACCTTTCTCTTCAACAACTTTCTTAGGGCGCCCCCGCTTCCTTGGGGGCTGCGGCGGGATTTCTTCTCCAACAGCCTCTGCTTTCTCCTTTGAAGAAGAAGCAGAAGACGGCTTCTTCTTTGGCTTCCCCATCTACACAGCCAAAGCCATTAAAAGATATAAGGGGAAATCACAGCAATAAAATTGCAAACACTAGTATGCTACGAGGATCGAATGGAAACAAAAAAATTTGGACTATTTTGCATTGAAAATATGGACTCAATCTAACGGACCCGATTACCGATTGTGATTTTTTTTTTCCAAGCCAATACCTGATGAAGATTCAGGTCAGTCCTTTGAAATAAATCTTCCAAAAGATTCAGGCGCGGATTGCAGTATCGAGTCCCTTGGATACAAAGCTTTCAATTCGTTTATAGATGTATCCAGCTCTTCTCTTATGTACAGGGGAATCATGAAAGATTAATCTCAATATTTGCAGACCAAATATGAACAAAACCCACAGGATTCCAGGGCATTTAATGGAGAAAACTGTAACGGATGATGAGTATCGATCAGAAAGAGTTTGATAAGCGAGTGGGAAGTATTTAATATGAAAGTTGAGGTTGCTGCGTTGGGTGCTGTGTGAATACCAGGAGGAACAATCAACGCGGTACGTTGCCCTTTCAGAGGAAGGAAGAAAGTAGTAAATGGGGGAAAACCATATAAATGAGATATGAATAGGGCGATTACCTGTACCCAGTCGGGTCAAAAAAGCTTTGACTAATCTTACACGGCGGAACCGAACCGAACCGAACCGAACCCGAAACGAAACGAAAGGAACCGCAGCGCGGCCGTCGGCGAAATGGGGGTTGGTTCCTCGCTGCTGATTCACCGACGCTTTTGTGTATTGATTTGCAGGGTGGGTGTGGAATGGATTTGAATTCAATTGGAGGCCTGCGATTTGTGGTATTCACAGGCGCGCGGCGCCGCCACTTGCAGCTGTTGACCGACCGCGACGCGGTAATTCGGACCCCGTGTAAAGGCGCTCCCTGGCATGAGCCGTCAGATGGAAGGAGCACATGTCAGGAAGCCACCGGGGGCGTCGATTCAGGATCCTGTGATATCCCGAGGCTACCGACACGGACGCGCATCCAGCAATGCACGCACCGTATTCCGAGGCGACTGCCATCGCCGCACTGACGTTGCACGTCTCAGTACCAACACGTGGAGTACTTTTTCTCGTTGAATGTCTGAACACCTCGCGAATGGGACACGGACACATGGAAAATGATTAGGAAAGAGAAATAAAAGGGTAGCGAGGGAATGGTAAATGCCACCATCATCATTATCATCATCAATCACAATCTTATCATATCCCATATTTTAATCACCCCCCTCCGCACCCCTCCCCGACGCCCCCCGGTAACATCAATGCTCACGGGTGCCCAATCGGATTAGAGAAACACCGCAATTGTGCGCTAATTCCCTTTTTTCTTCTGTTCATTTTTACCCTTTTTCCCACTTCACTTCATACTAAATGCAATCTTACAAGTGTTTTTAACTTTTATTTAAATAAAATAAAATGATCTAATTCATTTTTTTACCGTTTGTGAATGTTAATTGTTTTTCCGCCTTTTTTCCCCCTTTATTTAATCGCTTTCGCAATAAATGCAAGCTAATAGTGTTTTTAACATACAATACTAAAAATATTATTTAAATAATAAAAGA
>APFE030118321.1:60586-77938 GCA_000404065.3 Pinus taeda
GCTCCGCTTGGGAGGTAACTTATCCGGCAAGTCGTCTACTACTATATCTGTAAATTCTTCCAACATTTGTTGTATTTCCATAGGCAAATCTGTGATTTCTGTGTGTAACAAAACGGTTCTAGTCTTTCTCACTACAACATTATTCATCTCACTGTTTTCAACTTGTTTCAAAAATTGTTTTCCGTTCATAAGCAACGCCTTTGGTTCATTTCCTTCAACTGCCTCTTTCTCCTCTCTGATAGGCACAAGGGTATGCTTAACCCCATCTTTTTCAAACTTATAACAATTCAATACCCCATCATGTGTCACTTTCCTGTCATATTGCCAAGGTCTGCCCAACAAAATGTGGCACACGTCCATTGGCATAATGTCGCAAATAATTTTGTCTTTGTAACGTCCTATCTGGAATTCCACTTCACTCTGTTCATCCACCAGCAACTGGTGTCCTTTCTGTAACCACGAAACTCGATATGGAGTGGGGTGTTTTAGACGTTTCAGTCCTAACTTCTCCACCATCTCGACTGACACTAAATTGTCAGTACTTCCGCTATCAATTATCATTTTACAGCACTTACCTTGCGACTTACAAACTGTTCTGAACAGAGCTTTCCATTGCGTCTGTTCAATACTGTCATCAACTGGCTTCACCAACACCTTATACAGCACTAAAGCTTCTCCTGTTTCTGGGGCATTTTCTGCCTCTTGAGGAGGTGTTGCTGCTTCCTCTGGCTGCGCCACATATGCGCCTCGCTGTCCAGTTGAATCTGTTTCTGGGCACTCGAAAGAGCGGTGCCCCCACTTGTGGCATCTATAACACTGGTATCCAGTTCCCCTTCCACGACCATTTCCTCTACCGCACTAAAACGATATGCCACCCCTCGTTCCATCTCCTTTTTCTGTTGTTCCCGAAGTCCTCGAACTGCTGGCTTCTTCGTTGTTGCTGGCAGTTCGGCCCCTACCATAGGACTGGCCTCTTCCTCTGTTAGAACCACGTCCTCTCCGGGCATTCTGTCTTTGGTTAAGCTTTTCCTCTGCTTTAACTGCACTCTGATATGCCTCCTCCGTATTGTTGGGAGACAAAATACTTATTTCGTCTAAAATTTCCATCCTCAGCCCATTCACATATCTGGCTGTCCTCTCTGCTATATCCTCTGTATATCCTGCTCGCAAGTTTACTCGGTAAAATTCCTCCATAGATTCTTTCACCGTCAGACCTCTCTGCCTCAAGTTCTGAACTTGCCTATGTAATGCAATTTGATAATCTCTTGGCAGAAATCTGCCCTTCAATTTAGCTACCATCCTTGCCCAAGTCTTTATCAGAGGCCTGTTCAATCTCTTTCTCTCATTCTGGACACTGTCCCACCACAGGGTTGCGTGTCCTTTCAGCTTTGTTGCTGCAAACTTGACCCTACGGTCTTCACTAATTTCTTCGCATTCAAAGTACTTGTCCATCTCACTAATCCAATCTAATACTACATCAATCGATAAACTGCCATCATAGGTTGGTAATTCTGGTTTTGGTTTACTATTTGACAATAATACAAACTTCAACAATCTCACTTCTGGCGAGTCACCTTCAGCCCCATCTGCTGGTGCTTCCACTTCTTCGTCACTTACATCACCTAACTCTGGATCTCTCCTTCTGCCTGCCTCTACTGCTTCCAATCGAGCAGTAAGAATTCTGAGTTCTTCCCTCAACGCCTCATCTGCCATCCTATGGGCACCTCTGCCTCGTCCTCGTCTGCCTATATCCATTTCTCCCAAATCTTTTCAACTCAACTTGCTCTGATACCACTCTGATGGGACCCAGCCCACTTGGCGTATCCCTTTACACTTGTTAAGTTACACTTGGACGTTACGTGGCAGTTGTATGTGTGTTTGTTTTTCCCGCGTTCAATAGCTGGTAGCTGGGCATTTACTGCAGGTGTAAATGTGCTATCCTTATGCCTTGGTAAGCGGTGTTACCCTAATCCTTAATCGATTTCTCGACTGTTCGTTGTCATTTTTTCCATTTGCTCTGAGGGTTTCGAGCTCTGCGTGATGAAGGTATGTCGAGGGTGTTGTATCCGGCTTCTGTTGGCTCTGAATCACGGTTTCATGGCTGTGGGTTAATTTTATGCTTGCTCTAGTTATGGGTGGAGGCTTTCTTTGTGCGTTTGACTGTTTGTCCTCCTGTATGCATCGACTGTATTCGGCTCTGGGTTTTCTCTGCAAACTCTGGTAAGTGGTTTACCCACTCTGTTACTCTGTTTGTAATAAATGAATTCAAGTTCTTCGTCCTGGACGTATTTGCTGTAACTGTTGGTTGCCTGTAAAAAGTCTGGTTCGGATTTGGGTTGTTTTAACACTGGTATTCGGCTTTTTCTATTCCATTCCTGCGTGTACTGTTAGTCTTCTGGTCCTTTGCTTCGTATATGTTTTGATAGTGTCTCTTGGGTTATGAACTTGCTGGTAATGCTATGCTGCTCGGACAAGAACAATGGCAAAGTTCGTTAAACCTCTGCTACAGGTAAATACTCGTTCTCTGATTTAATGTTCAATCTCCTTTTGTTCTGGGTCTAAACAAACCTGCTACTCTGGTCTCGAGGTTACTGTGGCATCCTCTGGTTCGAATGCATGGTTCCTCCTCACGCGGTCTCCAGGTGAGGGTTTTCTTTACCTTTTCCCTTTAATTTTTGGAATGCTGGTTTGGTTTCCTATCAAGGGTTTCGACCCCTTTCGTTTCCGTTGACTCCAACCTCACTATCGTTTGTTTGGTTGCATGTCTCCCTTGGTGTCCTGGAGAACGCACGTCTCTGTCTTCAAGAATGTTTGATGGCGTGAAAGTTGGTAGGCCTGGAACCTATATTGCTCGTCTGCCTCGAGGTCTCTGTTATGTATATGGTTCGCTTGTTATTTTATTGTCTGAGTCTGGTGGGATTCATGTCCACCATCGTCTTTCTGGAATGGGTTCACTGGGCTGCAACGCGGCTTCAACAAACCCTGGTCTTGTGTCTGTAGTCAAACCCTAACGAGGGTTTTATTTTTTGTTGCCTGTCTATAGTGGCTGAGAAAATTTTGATCTGGTTTTGGCTGTAACAGTCTCTGTAATCCTTAAGGGACCTCGACTCTTTCGTTTTCGACTTTGCCGTAATGTTTCTGGACAGTACAAATGTAAATTGTTTTTCTTATGAAAGGAAAAGGAAATGAGTTATTTGGTACCTGTAGCCTTTCGCTTGTAGTTTGTTACGTCGCTGGCGTTTGGTTCTTTGACTGGACTCTTTACTTGCTTGCTGGTCTCGATTTCGTAACTGTGCTTCTTTAACTAGATCTCTGTGTGCTTGTTTGGTAACAATTTCGAATACAGTTCATATTCGTACAACAATCATAATGTTACATTTAGTTTACAAAAATGCAAAATCTTGTTAATTACGTATGAGAGATCAAATCAATAATTTAGGAGTTAAAATAGATGGACAGTAATTTCTCAGGTACTTTTGAATGCTTTGATAATTCTGTTCTTCAATTACTCAACTTGTTCTCTACTTCAAAAAAAAAAAGACCCCTTCTTTACATGTATGTTTTGCTTTTATAGCCTCTGTCTTCAGTTAAGGCTTGCAGTTTGTTTCTTTCTGTTACAAAGACAGTTACATACTTCTGTTCCTATTTGTAACCATAATTGTTTGAATATTTTAAGACTTGTAAAAGCAATTAAGAGTTATTTTTCCTAATTACAGAAACTACCCTTAAATGGACAATGAAACTAACAGTAATCCTAACTGGAAAAGTAAATCATCTAACTGTTGCTGACTTGTAAAATAAAGTAAAAAGAAAATTTATCTTCAGCATAATTTAACAATTCAGTGTCCCGCTAGTGAACCTGGTTGGAGTCTTTCTGCCTCGTCACTGTCTCCTGCATCAAGGTGCAAGGAGGGAAACTTGTGCACTGTTTTTTCATGGAAAGTTTGCTGAATTTTAATTGTTTTTCCGCCTTTTTTCCCTTTATTTCATCACTTTCACAATAAATGCAAGCTAATAGTGTTTTTAACATACAATACTAAAAATATTATTTAAATAATAAAATTATTAATTAATTTTACACTCCATAATATGTTTTAAGTGTTTAATTTAATTTAGATATAATATTTTTAATTGATGGAAAGAGGTAAAAATTATTATTTCCAATAACAAAACGATCAATTATTTCGACCGTTTCATTAATGTTTTTAATATTATTTTATTAATATAAAATATTTTTAGGACAAATAATAAAGTGATTAAAACCCTTCGACATGCATCTAACTATATTTTTAAGTTTATCGTAAAATATATTTAATAATAAATTAACTGATTAGATTAATTTTACCGCTTCATAAATTGCAATCTAATATTTTTTAATTTTTACTAAAATATTTTTAGATAATAAAGTAGTTAAATTAATTTACGCTTTATAAACGCAATCTAACCATATTTTTAATTTCAATTAATAATATTTTTAAATGAGAGAAAGTGGTTATTTAAATGATAAATGGTTAAATTAATCTAAAGATATTTTTAAGTTTCTAGGAAATTATTATTTAAATAATAAAGTGATTAAATTAATTTTAATTCTCATAAATGCAGTCTAACAATATTTAGGTTTCTGGATTTATTTGTAGTAAAAATAACATTTTAACAATAAAATGATTAAATTAATTTTTCTACCATTTTTAAAATAATTTAAAATGGTAAAATCTTCTCCACTTAATAAATTAATGTGATTGGATAATGTTTCAAGTCTCTAAATTAAGATAGAGTAGTTAAAATATAATTTCAATAATAAAATGATTAAATTGATTTTACCTTTTTTATAAATGTAATTTAGTAATATTTTTAAATTAATTTAGAATATTAAGATTTGACTATTTCATAAATATAATAGTATTTAAGTTTTGAAATTAGTGTAGTGATATTTTTGTTGTAATATTGACTTTCCTAGCCTTTTATCATGTCAAAATTATAGTGAGCTTAGGAGGTTTCTCTCCAAACTTATTGAGTATAAGAATAAAATCTTAAATCAAACTAAATATTTCATTTCTTTTGATCTGATTTACCAAAATTTGGTCTCAGTAGACATTAACCACCATCATCATCAAGTAAATAATAAAATGATTAAATTAATTTTACCTCTTAATAAATGCAATTTAGCAATTTTTTTAAATTAATTTAGAATATTAAAATTTGACCACTTCATAAATATAATAATATTTAAGTTTTGAATATATCAAGTAAATAGTCGGGTTCGAGGCCAATAGACATCAATTACTTTATCATACATTTTACATTGCCAAATTAAAAATATTATTTAAATAATAAAATGATTAAATTAAAGAGATCTTTCATATTGGAGACAAATTAGAAAACTTTCCAAAATGTAACAGTTATTTTCATTTCATAAATGCATTTGACAATATCTTTAAGGAAGTGTCTACGAAGACAGAGGAATTCAATGGATAGTGAAAAGTGATAGGCGGGCAAAAAAAATTCAAAAAAACTTGTTCTAGTAGTTTTTTAATCATGTTTTTGATGGTGGAAATGGATTCAACATCATCAAAAAAACCTTAGGGCACCCAAAACTTTGAAGTTTGACATCTGTAATTTGGATTTACAAAAATCTCTGCCGCATTTTATCAAAGTCTAGCCAAAAATTCCATAATTTTCACGGCAAAAAAACAATATAGTTAAACTAAAACTATCTGAAAATTTTTAAGTTTTTAAACAATCTAGAATAGTAAAATTCTCATCCCTTTATAAATACAAGCTAGAAGTAATTTTAAATCAAAATGGTAAAATATTATTTAAATAATAAAGCGATTAAACCAATTTTATTACTTCATAAATGTAGTTTAATAGTACTTGCAAAATTTGCAATTATTTTAGAGTAATAAAAATTTCATTGCTTTATAAATGCAATCTAATAATATTTTCAAGTTTCTATATTTATTTAGAGTAGTATTAATTTCAAGTTTCTATATTTATTTAGAGTAGTATTATTTGAATAATGATGACATTGATTAACATTTAGGTAGACCAATAAAATTAAAATTGTTTCTACTACTTTATGATACAATTTAACAGTGTTTTCAAATTTTTAAATTAATTTAGAATGATAAAATTTGTATGCCAATAGGTATGTCTATTTTGGAATAGGGCTTTCACAATTTTAATTTAATAATTATTAGGTGGATGGTAGGGATTTAACTTCCATAGAATATCCTTAGTAGTATACACAAATTAAAGGTTGTGATTTACTTTAAAAGTAGTTGCTCATTTTTTACTTAAATTCATTAATTAAAAAAAGTCATATGATTTGGCCATTTGGTATTGGTAGTTCATGGTATTGGCCCGTGGTATTGTAATAAACCCTATTTAAAAATTAAGAATCTCCATAATAAAATGGGGTGAATCTCCATGGTTAATAATCTTGTTACATAGTTTTTCAAAATATATATATATGTTTAACTTATATATTAATTCTTTTTATAATTAATAATATTATTATTATTTTAATAAAATTATAATTTAGTATTTTTTTTAACCCGTAAAATGGATTTTGGATGGAGATGAAAAAATGATGATAAGAGAATATGATAATGATTGACTAATATTAAAACTAATACAAAGTCTAGTATACAATTGAAGTAATATAATATACTTTATTTTATCTTGTTGTCTCCAAACATATGTGATAAAAAGATAATGTTATTTAATGAAAATAAGGATTTTCATAAACCAATGTTTATAATATCGATTAAAGCATTAGTTTGATTAAATAGTTAATCAAATTAATATTAAGCTCAACACATATGAAATAGTGTTTTCATTGTTCACTATATCAACAATAAATTGATTTAACACATCAATAGTGATCATGCTAAAAATAGTAGACATTGGTACATGAACAATGCTTAAATAATTGAAAATAATTCCCTTAATAATAGAAAGTAGAGAGATAGAAGTACTTGATCTGTTCATGCTAGAATTGGAATGGTTCAGATATGTTATAAAGTTAAAGTGTAGTACAAAAGTGCAACAAAAGTTCCTTTCCTCCAAAAACCAGAACCCTTTGCATGAGTTCGGGAGAATGATTTATAGCCTTTTATTTATTTACTTATTTATTTTTTTTATTTTTATTTTTTATGACTAGCGGAATCAGTAATGTGTCGGCTCTCGTACTCGCGTGACATGGGGTCGATCACTAGCAACTGCCACTATAACCTCCAGGTGCAATTGCACTTCCCCCAAGTAACAATGCACGGGTAAGTCGAGGTTTGAACTTGTGACTTGCACAGTGGCACGAATGCCTTAGTAGTGCATTCTCTGGCCAACAAGCCGCACCCATGGGGGTTGATTTATAGCCTTCTTTACAATAAGAACATAAAAGGTCTCCATATCAACTAATTCATCAATTAATGCATCCCCTAGTTTTCATTATACTTGTATCAAACTCAGCTTATCACAAAAAATATTTTGTTGTCTTTAGAGTTGAGAATTAAGCTCGTACACTTCTTGTTTGAATTTGGCTAAATTATGGGTTCCATCCTACATCTGTTCCATATTTTGTTGTAAATCTCTCAATTTTCCATCCTTTAGCTTTATCCCTTCATAATTTTGGATTTTGGGTGCATTGAATTGTCTTTGCAATTCTATCAAATATGATATCCTTTTGATTTAATTATGCATATAACTATGCTTTCAACTGTTCTTTTTCTTTTACAAATTATTGTTCCATGGTAGCTATTTTTTCATTCTTCTCCTTTAGTAATTCATGTACATCTACTACTTTGTCAATAGCTGCATAGCCATAGGTACGTGTAAAGTAAGTCAATTTACCAAGTTCATCAAGAGGGGTAGCTGAGGATCCTTTCCCAAGAACTTCAAGAGAAGTAGTAGGAGGAGCATTTCTTGAGTCTAATGCTTAAGATTATTCTAACATTCTCTTCTTCTTGCCCCTTTTCATTATATCTTTATGCATTGGATTGTAGAAAACATCCATAGGAGGAATCTCCTCAATATTGAGGAAGATTTTAGAGGTAGGATTGGTAGGGATAATTTCCACATTAGGATGAGTAACCAATGGTATCTTCTCTATTGTTTATTTCTCTAAGAGAGTCTTTTTCACGGTGCTAGAAATATTCTATGAATCTTGTTGTTGGGAAGAAGTCTCCTTCTCTTTGTTTACAATTTCTTATGCTCCTTCCTTTGGCTTGTCAATTAGTTTCTCAAATTCTTCCCATACCTTTTGTAATTTTGGGTCTTCTGTGTGAACTTTCCCTTCAGGACTTATAGAACTTGTTGTCCTTGTTTGTTGTTGCTAAGTGGAAATCACAGTGTCTTTCAGAGATGTGCCTCTTTCTAAAGGAAGCTGCAATAAATTCATAAGAAAAAGTGACAACCTTGAATTCTTGAAAATCAAGAACTGCTCTCGTTCTTTCACTGATATTTTTTCATCAACGTTGTTTATGACTGTTCTATATGAGGAGGCTTCAGCAAACAAATCATCAAATGTATGTTCCTCATGATGAAATATTCTTATACTAATGGTTGTAGCAATTTTACATGTTATTCCATCAGGGTCATATGGTCTAGCAGGGATGGTAGCCAATTTTAAAGCTTCCTTGGATTTTACTTCTTTCTTTGCATGACCATAATTGCTCAGAGCATAAATTCCGAAAGGGAGAGGAAACTGAAGTCATACCCTTTTGTTGCAATGTTATCGAGAAATCTAGTGTCTATGCAGAGCTGCTAGTCCCACTAAGATGGGTAGCTATCTTAGAAACAAACAGATTAAAATTACTTTCGTTTTCCTTTACGAGAAGTAGATAGGAGAGGAGCAAAGAATACCAACCTCAATCTCTCGCTCAGTTCCTTGCTTGTTCCTCCTCTTCTCTAATAGATCTTTGCCGCTCTTTCCTTAACCGCTTCGCTTCAAAGAGTACCTGTAAAGTCAAAGCAGCATAATACCTTCAAAGTGCAGAGATCTACAATCATAAACAATATAGGACCAGATATATATTGACCACACAAATGCATATATATTATCAAACATACAAGAATGTGGAGGAAAAATTGAATAGCTTTATTAATGTAAATATTAGAAGAGAGGATTACAACCCATTGATTTGACCCAGCGTCATCCTCCCAGCATGAAATCCCTTCTTCACCTCATGAAAGCTTAGATCACCCAACACTATGATATTCCACTAGGAAACCAACAGCACTTCCTTACAAGATACAAGATTCCAGCCTCTGGATCTCTAGGATGATGGATCCACATATAGATGATTGTAGGGGGGTGAGTCAGCTTTTGGGATTTTTATTAGTGTCTTCTCTCTGATAGTTCTTGATTCCACTTGGAGATTGATGATATTTTACTCATCCTTGGGCGAATTCAGAGAGGCAAGTGTCACAGGAGAAGTTTCTGGAAGATTCCATGATCAGCCACCTTGCAAACTGTCTCTTCCATTTGTCTACTCTCGCCCATCGCACCCTACAGAAGGAATTTTCAGTATGCATCGTAATTTTTCAGCTGATTAGGTGAGATGCATCACACCCTTAGCACTGAGCTGTCTGTATGGTCCAGTTTTGACCAGTTCTGAGCAGTTTTCTGTGGAGAAATTCTGGGAGATGATGTAATCAGTTGACCTTGTTCCTTTAGGGCATGAAACAACACTTTTAGGGACTCAGAAGCCCTTGTTTTATGGACATATAAGATTGGGGTTGCAGTTCCCAAATATGTATATAACAGTTTCCCCCTAAAGCATGAGGTCGAAAATCTTTTGATGTCGGGTGAAATGCTTTATCATGAGGATCCGAGGTTTTTCGAATTGGAAGGCGACCTGTAATAATATACAATACAATACATTATCTTCATAACATTTTCATGATCTAGCTGAGGCGGGGCATTCCCATGCTCAGCTTATAAATTCATTTCATGTACATAGACAGCAACTGTTAATGGCAGACTGATGATTTCTGATAGAGCCATCATCCTTTGATTCAGATGATCATCTGTGCAGCAATGATGTACATTTGATGTCTTTATTTTCCTGAATATATCACAGCCTGGATGGATGAAACTAGATCTGGGGTCTTCAAACTCATCCAATCTTTGCCCGAAGTACAAGTCGATCCATGTGAAAAATGTTCTAAATTACCAGCCAATGATGTAAGCTATTAACAGGCGTGAGAGGGATCACCGATAATGATGATGACCCTCATGGTACTACAATACAATTCGCGTGATGTGAAAATGGGACTTGGTGTCGAACACCATGCAAAATCTTTCGGTCGAAGGCCATTGATGTAAACTTGTGGCCGGAAGTGAGAAACTTGCCATTGAGGCATGCAAGCTTCAAAGTACAGAAAGGGTTGTTCCTAAGTTGACTTTTTGGATAATGAGCTGTCGTCGACAAGAAGTAACCTGTCGTAGGAGGGCCTTAATGAATCCCACATCTATGACACAGAACGGAGCAAATGATTTTGTGGAGGTGAAAACGATCTGATGATACAAGGTTTAGGGTGGCGGTCATCAAGGAATGAAGCGTTAAGGTATTGCAGCGGGTGAGACACAAGCTTGGTTGGTGAATTCTCTGATTGACTTCTCTTGAACATATCGGCAACACTGAAATGGATTGGTACGATGGACCAATGGTAGTATGACCAGTGAACGGAATAACCCAACCCGACTCAATCATGGTGATAGAGTGAAAGTGTCATGTTCAAGAGCGACTCACTACCAATAAAGTTTCTTCAAGTTTTCTTCCCAATTTTCCCCAGTCATTGCTGACCAGTACCTCTTTATTTTTATCAAGCTTGAGGAGGATAACATATGCTTGTTCTATAATTTTCCCTTCGAGCAAACCCGTCGCTATGTTTTAACGAGCCTAGTGACAGTGAAACTCGTTCTTGTCTTTATGGACAAGTTTGTCGCTATTGGTTTTAACGAGTTTAACGACAAAGACAACTTGGTCCTTTTTCAATTTTAGAGAGTCTGAAAAGGGAGGGAAAGGAAACTCCTGTAATCCTTTTTCTTCGTGTAATCCCTTAAGTTCGAAAAAGCATAAAATAATACAAAAGGGATGAATGTTCGATAGTTTTAACGAGCCGAACAAGACAAGCGCTCGATCTTTTTGTGTAATAATCCCTCAGGTCCAAAAAGATTAAAATCTAGAGGAGGGATAGCACTCCTGGTAGCTTTAACGAGCTGGAGAGGCCAATTGCTCGGCATTCTTTTCATATTTTACGAGTTAGATGAAAAGAGCTTAAAGGGGACTCGTTTTTTAGGAACGAGTGATATTTTTGGGTAGCTGCTAATTCCAAGTAAGGTTTGGAATTTTCCAATCACGGTAGTGTCACAAGGATGGCTAACAGAATCACTCTTTGCAGCTGTTCCTCAAAAGGGTAAACAATCAAATGGAGGCGTATTATCGGCTAAACAAAGTGGAGGTGATGGTAAGAACACGACTAGGGCTCAAAAGTTGATGATAATGCATTCGCAATGGTTATTTACCGGAGGTTGGTTCATTTTTTAATGAGCTTAAACTCTGGGGGAACATTTTCTCATTGCTTAGGTTTAATTTTTAACGAGCTTAAACTTCGCATAAAAATTGCTTGTGATAATGGTCATTGATATTCGACCCACCGTTAACACTATGTTCATTTGACGGTCGTACTACCTGTACAATTGCTCCATCAAACTGATTAGAATTGAAAATACATGCTTGAAAAATGAGTTAAAACAGTAATACCCTACTCGAATCACGTGAAAAGTAATTTAAAATTGGTTTTTACCCCTAATTTTACCATTTCATTTGAACTTGAGATTGTTGGAGCTTTGGAGGTGTTTTCCCCCTTGATTTTCACTAGCTAATTCCGGGAGATTCTGTGGATGATTCTTGGTACCGTCTGGACCAGGTAGGAGCTAAACCTGTTCTCTTCAGTTGCATTCTTTCCTTTTTGAATTCTGAGCATGTTTCCTTGCTTTCCTGAGCCTCTGAGGTTTGAACAATTCGTTCTTCCCCCATCGTATCCTGTGTACATCGAAAGATGTGATGCATAATGGGTTGGCCATTGGCTAGTCAGTATGCATCACTCCAAGTACACAGTTGGGGTGTGATGGGTGCAAGGAGGGAAACTTATGCACTATTTTTTCATGGAAATTTTGCCTGTTTTTTGCCAAATCAGGATCCTGACTCTTCTCTTGTTTGTTTTCAAAGATTCATCGGAGCAAAATGGTCATTACATGGTGAGAACATGAGCTTGAAGAAGAGGACATGGTTGCTTTACATGATCCGGGTACGGTAACTGCATTGCGGAACTGTGGTTTGCTCAAGTTCTTCCGCATCTCTAGTATGAGGTAACAATGTTGCAATATTTCCTCAACGCATGGGATCCTACCAACTAGGCGTTCCAGATTAGAGGAAAATCCATCCCCTTGATTGTCGTGGACATCTATTTTTTGACCAGTTTATCGAGGCATGGTGCCCCTCTCTCACTATCAGGTTCTGCCTGTGGGGGTGAATCCGTGAGGGATTATATTCGCTGATACTGTAGAGAAGGATCTCAGCAAAGTAGGGACGGCAAGATCAACATCTGAGATGTCACTAACTGGTCCTTGAGGACCATCTTGTTCACCTTTGCTAGACTGGCTGGTAGTGCTGCTCTTCACTTGGCCAATGGCTCATATATGGAGTATGCCTTAGAATGCCTTGAACCGAAGTTGTTCAACTGGTGTGATGCAGTACTTCTAGTGATAAAAGAACAACTTACCAAGGTGAAAAATGGGTGGTCTAAGAACTTTGGCTATGGTTCCATTTTGACCGCTTTCGCCTTGGAGAAGATCCCACTGATGCAGCCACAATACATTTCACTTGGTTTGCCGCCACCGACTGAGCCACAGATGCAGAGATGGGTTGACCTTATGGCCCGACATGCTGGTCAGCCACAAGTTTCTTTCTTTGATGCCTTCTTTAAGTGGTTCAACCGTCAGGAGATGGTTTATGCCGAGTGTCTATATGCTGGTATGGATTTCCGGGGTGACCCAGATTTGGTGCTGTCGGCTGGTGAGCAGTGGAGTGCTATAGGTAAAATTTCTGACCGTATCCCTGTTTATTTCTTTTATAATGCTCTCGTGCTTTATTTTACCAAGTCTAATCAAAACTCATGTGCTCATGTAGATATCAGACCGGTACGACCAACAGTGCGCCTGAGAGCACCAGTTGTCGTTCTAGCAGGAGAGGCTATAGGGAGGGCTATCCTTCATGACCTGGATGTGGCTAAGACTCTTGCAGCATTGCAGGGTCAGATCGAAGGCCTCACTCTCGGTATCCTGGATGTGAGGACTGATGAGCTGCCTCTGAGATTACAACGACATGCTATTGGCGTGCCACGTCGATGGACTAGGCTTTTACGCATGATTGCACAGGCGGTGACTTCTTATCACCAGCACCATTAGAATACGGTGCCCCCTAGCATTTTGAGTTTTTGGGTCATTTGACCGATTTTGTCTTGGACATAGAACATTATATGTAAACCATAAACAGTTATATATATATTTTTGATTTTCGGAGCTTCATTTTGGTTAAGTTACATGATCCTGATGCAAATATTGATGAAATGTTTTTCTTTTATAAATGTTGCAAATGTCTATCTAACACATAATATGCCAATGAATCTGTTCATGTGTTTAAGTTTCTGGAAATATGTTGATATTGGATAGAATCGAACTGTCTTTCCAAAATCTTGACCCTTAGGAACATGCGATTGATGGTTGGATTCCGTACAGAATATACACTGGTGAGCTATAGAATGACGAGCTATGAGTCTAGCCTGACAATAAGTCAACGTATGCCATGTGAGATAGCATCAGAGAGGAGCTCTATCAACGCACTGTATTCAGCGATGTTGTTCATTGATCGGCCAATACATACCCCTCTGAAACTCACTAACTCACTGCTTGGATCAAAGATGGCCCAAGCTGCAGAAGATAGGTTCTGCGAACTACGGCTCGCTCCGTCAGCATATCCAACAAATGATTCCAATGGGTTCGACATTTGTAACAAATGCAGAAGTGGATTACCTAACCAAAATGATTTCTCTTAGCAAAAACAAAAATGTAACAAAAGCATATGAAGAGGTTACTACACTAAGTCAAGCATAGTAATGCTTAAGGTACAACTCGTTTCGAGGTTGTGACAGTGGAATCCCGTCATAGTCTACTAACTCGTAGGCTCCTTTTGCTAATACATGCTTAACAATATAGGGGCCCATCCATAAAGACTTGAACTTACTTGCTCCCAACTTATCGGATTCCTGGTCATAAAGTAGGACCAGGTCACCTTCTGAGAAGACACGAGGTTTGACATTCTTGTCAAACTGTGCCTTGACTTGTTTCTTATGGTCTTCGTTAGCCAAGGTGGCATCACGATGGGTTTCATCCAGTTGGATTAATTCCAAGAAACAAGCCTCCTCTTCTGAAGTTCCGGGGAGAAGGTCGACTACGCGCTTGAGGGACGAGATTTCACACTGAACTGGTAAGATTGCTTCCAGGCCATACACCAGCTGAAAGGGTGTAAACCTAGTCGCATTTCTCACCGATGTCCAGTATGCCCATGGGGCTGAGTATAGGATTAGGTGCCAACTCCGTTTAAGGACTCCAATCATCCTTTGCAGCATGCACTTCAAGACTTTGTTGATTGCTTGAACTTGTCTGTTAGCTTGCAGATAATACGGAGTAGAGCTGTCGTGGGACAGTCCTAATTTAGCAGCTAACTCAACCATCATGTGATTACAAAAACGTGATCCATGATTTGTGACTATAGCTTGTGGAACAGCGAATCTGGAGACTACATGATTGAAAAAGAAAAGAGCAGCCGTTTTGCCACTGTTGTTTAATGTAGGCATCGCCTCGGCCCATTTCGTAAAATAGTCAACTGCAACTATGATATACCCATGCCCCCCGGCTGAGGTGGGGTTACATGTCATGAAATCTATGCCCCATTTAGCGATTGGTCCAACAACGACTATTGGCTGTAGAGGTGCGGGTGGTATTCTGGTTTTACGATCGAAGATTTGACAAGCATGGAAACTTCTGACTGCGGTTATGCAATCCTTGAACATTGTTGGCCAAAAGTATCCTGCTCGTAAAATATTTTGCGCTGTAGCATAACCAGATTGATGCCCCCCACACACGCCTGAATGATAATCATTCAGGACTTTTTCGGCCTCCTTATGGGTGAGGCACCTTCGCAGAACTGTATCGATACCACAACGGTAAAGTGTATCACCGACGATCATGTAGTCTTTTGCTTGGTATCGAGTATGTCGTTGTTCTGAACGGGATGTATTAGGCCTATATGTTTGGGTTTGGGGATAGATGATGATATCTCCATACCACGGATTGCTTGAAGATATCAGAAACAAATATTCTTCCACGATTTTTGTATTGGATGTTGAATCGTTGGACGATGATTGGAGATCGCATAGTAACTCCACGAAAACCAGAGCTTTCTTTGATTTGGATTTTACGAATTCCAGATCAAAATTTTGCAAAATTGCTATCCATTTGGAATATTTGCCCCCAAGTAACTATCGTGACAAGATATAAGTCATGGGGTTGTAATCTGACAAAATTGTAGTTTTTCGAAAGAGGATGTAGTGTCGAAATCTCTGTATCACTTGAACAGCTGCGAGAGCCAACTTTTCAACATAGGAGTACTTGGTTTTTGTATCATTTAAGTTTCGACTTAAATAATAGATAGGATGTTCAATTCCATTGTCTTCTTGAACTAAAACCATTGCTATGGTCATATCTGCTGCAGCCAGATATAGGTTAAAGTCTTTTTGATAATGAGGAGCATACATTAATGATGCTTTTATTAGGGATTCCTTTAAAGCATCAAGGGAAGCTTGCGCGACTTGATCCCAATTGAAGGGTGCTTCTTTTTTCAACAAATGAGTATAACCTTTAGCAAGTTCGACGTAATTTGGAATGAACCTCCTTAGAAAGTTTTCTTTTCCTTGGAGTTTCTAAATCTGAAGCAAATTTGAAGGTGGAGGCAAATCGATGATTCCTGAACCTTACAGGGGTCGAGACGAATCTCGTATTTCGAAACTACAAAGCCAAGTAAACGACCATAACTGACACAAAACACACATTTGTGTGGATTGAGTCGTATCTTGTAGTGTCGGCAACATAGAAATATTTCTCTCAAATGCTGCGGATGATCGGTCCGCTTTCGCGAATGAGCCGGAAGATCATCAAGATATGGTTGAACGATGTTTTTGATGTCATGGAAGGCGTAATTCATTTCCCTCTGAAAGGTTTCCCCTACATTCTTTAAACCAAAAGGTAGCTTGCGGTAAGCGAATGTGCCCCATGGACAAATAAATGCAGTCTTTGACTGGTCCTGTGGGCAGATATTTATTTGATTATACCTCGAAAATCCATCCATAAATGAAAAGATTTCACATCCGACGCATTCATAAATTATCTGGTCAATGAAGGGTGTAGGGTAGTTGTCCTTTGGACAAGCTTGGTTTACATCCCTATAATTGACGCACACTCTTATCGTTCCTTGCTTTTTCATTACAGGAACAATATTTGATACCCAATCAGTTAGAGGAACCAGGTAAATGAAACCAGCATGGAGAAGTTTTTCAGCTTCTACCTTGATGGCAACGACTTTCTTGGGGTGCACCTGCCGAAGTCATTGTCGTACTGGTTTGACATCTAGATACATCTTAATTTCGTGTTCAACTATACTCATGTCAATGCCTGGAATTTCTTCATATGACCATGCAAAGACATATCTGAACTCACGAAAGAGAGAGTAATATTTTTCCAGTTCTGAAGGAGAACAAGATTTTCTGACATGAATATTCTCTACAACATTTGGATTGGTCGAGATATTGATGGCGATAGTCTCTTCAATATTGGACAAGTTTCGCTCGGAATGCACCATATTTACAGTATTTGATAGGAAATAAAATATTGAAGGATGATCAAGGTCACTGGAACAATCTTCTTTATAGTTTGGAAGATGGGAACGATGGTGGTAATCTTCCCATGGTGCCCCGTCAATCATCATTGACTTAACAATTCCTTTGTCTATAGAATGTACATGTGACCAAGGATCTGAAGGGGTACCATATTCCTTAGACCTATCTATCCAAACGCTTGATGAGTGTTGATTTGGGTTTGCCTCCCATGCCGAAAACATTGATTGCTACAATATTTCTATTGGGCTTGGAGGCAAAACCTCGCGATGATCCATGCTAACATCGTGATCAGATATCTTCTGAATGGAAGACACCATATTGCAGGTTCCCACC
>APFE030118321.1:82471-92635 GCA_000404065.3 Pinus taeda
TAGCCTATTGTGGTCTCCCAATATATACTTGACGGTATGTGGGAGCACAAGTCTGTACTGGCACTTGTCGTCTCAAAGAGGAGGAATCACCCAACCTACAATGAAAGCGATAGTTACCAGGTTTTACGACATCGAAATACGTCTCTAGCCTAGACTTCTAAATGTTGTGCGTTAGGTTCCAAAGCGTTTTTATGTTCATTGAATTTATTTTACAGTTGATCTTTCTTAAGAAGTTTGCTTTTTAGGTTCACCACGTGATGTAGATATACAATTCCTAAAATGCAATCTAAGATGACAAAAAATCGTTTTATCTTCTTTTTGCAATGAAAATCCTAGTTACTAAGGAAAGAGAAATGAGATTCTTTTCAACAAAGAGTAGAGAGCACACACTAGATGCACTGTCCTATATCAACAAGTAGTCTAAATGCAAATGCACGTGCATGTATTTGTTTTCGCTTTCTTAATGTGTGAATGACAAAAAGAATGCTAAGTACAAATTTGAATTGTTTCAGGCGACAATACTAACGATTTTCTTTTCAAAAACGAAAGGAAGATAATGATGAAACTTTGCGATTTTGAATTGAAAATTGCTTTAGACACTTGCAAAACTACTAATTCAAATCAAATACAAGAGTAACAGTGTAATTGACCATCAAGAACAATAGAATTCTTTTCTTTGACTGAAAACGACACTTGCGACACTTTCAAATCAAAAGACGACAACTTGATTATGCTACTTCTTTGTAAAAGAGGAATGTAAATGGCGAACAATACATAAAAAACATTTACAGTTCTTTGTACTATGGAGGCTGAATCATGCAAAGGAAGGGAGTTTCCACAGTGGTATACTAATCACAGACAACAAAACTCCTGAATAAAGTTGAAGAGAGTGAACAAAAACCAAATTCTGGAAGCATAAGAGGTCTTATCTGATCATCGCACTTGTAACACAGGGAAAGAGTGATGCATCTCACCTACTACACATGGGAGGTGCGATGCATCTAGATTCCCAAGAGGAGAAGGTGTGATGGTCCAGGGATGAGACTTCAACTGGGTTCTTGGTCACAGTTTGCAACTCAATTCAGGGATTTAAGCCGAGCAAATGATAGTCAGTAAATGCAAATCACAGGGGCTGATCTAATGAGGATACTTGAGCAACCACCAGGGAAATTATGATGTTTGCAAATCAATTGTTTAGTTTATAAACAAAACCCAGAGATAGACTGAAGCAACATTGATCTACTTTTCACTTGCATAACAAATGTAGTTTGAAGGCTAGCTAGCTTGACTTCAGGCTCCGTCTGTAAGTTTATAAAGCAAACAAATATAGATAAGAAAACAAGCTATTCGCTCCCCAGTGGAGTCACCATTTTGTTATCGGGAAATCTAGTGTCTATGCAGAGCTGCTAGTCCCACTAAGACGGGTAGCTATCTTAGAACCAAACAGATTAAAGTTACTTTCGTTTTCCTTTACGAGGAGTAGATAGGAGAGGAGCAAAGAATACCAACCTCAATCTCTCGCTCGGTTCCTTGCTTGTTCCTCCTCTTCTCTGAGAGATCTTTGCCACTCTTTCCTTAACTGCTCCACTTCAAAGAGTACCTGTAAAGTCAAAGCAACATAATACCTTCAAAGTGCAGAGATATACAATCATAAACAATATAGGACCAGATATATATTGACCACACAAATGCATATATATTATCAAACATACAAGAATGTGGAGGAAAAATTGAATAGCTTTATTGATGTAAAGATTAGAAAAGAGGATTACAACCCATTGATCTGACCCAACATCATCCTCCCAGCATGAAAGCCCTTCTTCACCTCATGAAAATCTTAGATCACCCAACACTATGATATTCAACCAGGAAACCAACAACACTTCCTTACAAGATACAAGATTCCAGCCTCTGGATCTCTGGGATGAGGGATCCATATATAGATGATTACAGGGGGGTGAGCCAGCTTCTGGGATTTTGATTAGTGTCTTCTCCCTGATAGTTCTTGATTCCACTTGGAGATTGATGATCTCTTACTCATCCCTGGGTGAATTTAGAGAGGCAAGTGTCATAGGAGAAGTTTCTGGAAGATTCCATGATCATCCACCTTGCAAACTATCTCTACCATTTGTCTACTCTCGCCCATTGCACCCTACAGAAGGGATTTTCAATATGCATTGCAGTTTTTACACTGAGAAAGTGAGAAGCATCGCACCCTTAGCACTGAGCAGTCTGTATGGTCCATTTTTGACCAGTTTTGAGCAATTTACTGTGGAGAACTTCTGGGAGATGATGTAATCAGTTTACCTTGTTCCTTTTGGGCATGAAACAACACTTTTAGGGACTCAGAAGCCCTTGGTTTATGGACATATATGATTGGGGTTGCAGTGCCCAAATATGTCTATAACATGCAATCTTTTAGTGCTTTGGTTATCTTGGTGATTGACGTTTGGTAAACCACTTCCCTACATGGTAGTTTATTGGGAATATGGAGGGGTAGGACATGAGGCACACCATAGCTTTCCCAAAATCTGATATAAGTAAATAATTCTTCACCAAACTAGTTCCCAATGTTCTTGAGGCTATTCATGGCTTATGGAGACATTCTTGGAGGCTTGGCATCAAAATCCATTTCATAAATAGGAATAATGACCAAGAGACAGATTTTGTAAAAGTGGTCGAGATAATTGGATTCTTAAATAATAATGTGATAAATGTGAATTGGGAGAGGATCAGAAGGATCCTACCTCCATCCCATGGTTGGGAAATCCAAAGAAAAATAGAGGTAATCCATAATGTAGGAAGACATATAAAATGGGGGGACTATGTTTTCAAAAACACTCTGACAGCACGAACTTCTAGAATGTGTTTGGCTAGATTATCAAACAATAGAGTGTCCAAATTTAAAATATAACCCTCATATGCCTTGTCAATTAAAGAAACCCAAGTATCGAGAAATTTAGAAACATCGGGGTAAGCATATAATCTGCACAACATGGTGACAATTTGACTAAAAGGAGTAGAAAGTGAAGCTATAGAATACTTACCATATTCCTCTACTTTGTGTTTATTTGGGTCTTTCCTCCATTCTCTTATGGAATCAGAAACTAGTCCATGCTTCTTTCAAAGTCTTGCACATATTGCTTTTCGAAAATGCACTGGGTTCTGACAAATAGTACATAACTTGAAGGTTTGCTGGCATGAATGGGCCAATAATGGTGCCCTTTTTTTGTGAAACCTTCATTCTGAAATATCTAGATTCACGACCACCCACCTGGCCATATCAATGTAGGGCATTAATCTGGGCCTTGCTGTGGTTCTATGCAAGAAAGAATTTGTTGTGTCTTGAGGGGTTTCCTCTAAGGTAGGTGTTTGGTCGTCAACTATCACAACCTTCACTCTAACTCAAGGCTCTTCATCCTCAAAGAAATTGTAAATATTCTCCCATGAAGTGTTTCTTGTATCTCTTGTACAAACTGTGTTTGAGAAAAGAGTTGTATCTAGAATATTTTCATTTATAACTTTGCTATATGGGTCGGAGGGTTGTTGTGGAGGATATTTCTTTTCATATTTTGACACAACCTTCTTCATGTCACTCGAGTGAGAAGTATGAGAGGTCACTAAAAGATGTTTGAAAAGAACATAGAAAATTAGCTCATAGGAAAGAAAAGCGAGAAATAGTAGAAATGAATTCTAAACTGGTGGTCTTTCCCATTAAATTAACTAAATTTCATCATAAATGTGCCATTGCAAAACTATAGTGGAAGTGTTTATTGATTGGAAAATAGATATGGGGGAGGCCACCTGAAAGCACCACATTGGAGCCCTGAAATTAAGTGCCTAGAAGAAACTTGAAATGCAATTCTATTAATTAGGTAGGCTTCCAGGTAGTAGAAGAGTAAGCGTATGTGTAGTGCTTGGATGGGAGAGCCCCAATATAATTAGAATAAAGTTATGGGTATAAGAGGCATGAGATGAGGAGAGAGGAGTACCTTGAACTTGTATTCCCAGAAGGTATTATAAATTGGAATTTGGAAAGGTTACAGGCTTCCAAGTTCGTTGGTTATTAAAGTAGGAGTGGGGCCATCACTTAAAGAATAACGTCGTTATAGGTATATTATAGAAGTGAAATCCAATCCTTTTATGTGCTCGAATAACAAAACACATGATGACATGGAATCCAAATCCCGCATGCCTGGAAACTTTTGGAATTAGATTTTAAGAAGTTACGGGCTTTCAAGTACGAGGGTGCCTCATTGCTAAGTCTTAATATAAAAAGAAAACTTTTTCAAAGGACTTAATAATAGTGGTTCTAAAAAATGAGAATATTTTATTCTTTTATTCTTTTATTGAAGCAAAAATGGATTTATCTAAGTATTTTTTGGAAAAAAGGTTCCCCATTATTATTATGATAAAAAATTAATGTGGTTGGTTTTTTCTACAACAATTGGTGACACATTGGGCGAAACAATTATGAAATCTATAAAATTGTGGAAATAGAGAATGGAAGATATGAAAATGCTAGAATTTAAATTTCTCATCAAATATATCCCTAGTACATTGCCATTCACATGCCCTAATAGGAGTGAACTAACCAGCTTGTGATGAGACCCCTTATCTTATAGTCACATGGCTATACGTCATTACTCTGGCTTGGTGAACATATATGGTATTGTCACTACTATTAAAACCCATGATCATGGTAGGTCGAGTCATGATGAGACTTCCTATATTTCAAATAATTTCTTATATTTTTGAATTACACTCTAAAAAAATTATTTAATGGATGGGGAGGCAAATCCACTCCTTGAGATGTGATGGCGTAAAAAATTTCAAGTAACTAATCTTTGACTGATTAATTTTCTATGTCAAGAGTTGGTTACATTGAGGAAATTGTTGATAGGTATATTTTGCCTTCATAAAATTGGGGTTAAACATATTGTATAAAACAATGACAAGAAAAACACAATGAACTATAACCAAGAATTTTATTGTTTAGGAAAGTTGAACAAAAGCATAGTTATATCATCTCAATTGCAATTTTACTTGAAGATGGGATTTTGTATACAAATAATAGAGTATAATTGATCACCTAATCACAAAGCCAAAAGCACAACACACAACTACAAAACTGATGCAAGTAAAGAAAGGCATGGAAGTGAAAATACTCATGAAAGGCTAAACCAATGTTAAACCAATGAAAGGTATTTATTTTTCTATAAACACACTGGATATACACATGTTTATTTACAAAAGTAATGATGAGATTTCATGAAAATTAGTTTTTAATGATTAGTCCATTTATAGGGAGAGTATCTTTCCTCCCTTCAAGATCTTGTAAGATAAAGGTAGATGGACCAACATGTTCTGCAATCTAAAATGGGCCTAACCATAGTTTTTGAAACTTATTATGTTTACCCTTTTCTTCATGGGCTTTATCTCATTTCAACACTAGGTCACCAATTTAAAAACTTCTATTACCAAATGAACCAATATCAAACCAATTTTTGACAATTTTCTGACGTTTAACATAGGTATGATTTTCTTTCTCCCTCTCTTCCTATAGTTTGAATATCTGAGATAATGTTTGATGAAGTGAAGAAGAAGGTTTTTCTTCAATTGATTGTACTAGATACAAGGAAGTAAAAGCTATATTTGGTGGATGAACTACCTCTTTCCCGTAAACTAGGAAGTAGGGTGAGGTGCCTAATGATGCCTTATAAATTATTCTATCATCCCAAAGAGAAAATATTAAGGTATTATGCCAATTTATTTTATTGTCATCTATAGTTCATTTGATGATTCTTAAGAGATTCTTATTAGTAGATTATGCTAACCCATTACCTTGAGGATAGTAATTAGCATAATATTTAACTTTAAAACCCGTTTTAAGAGCGAATTCAGTTAGTGCATTGCTCGAGAAATATGATGCATTGTCAAACATTAAGGCATTTGCGAGACCAAACCTAGCGATAATATGTTGGTCAATAAAATCGATGACTTGTTCTGAATTAACAACTTTCAAAGGGATGGCCTCCACCCATTTTGTGAAATAATTTTTAGGTGTGAGAATATACCTATGTTCCTTAGAGGAATGATGAATGATCTCACCTATTATGTCCAATCCCCATTGTTCAAAAGGTTGTTCAAGGTTGACTACACGTAATGTTAAGGTAGCCTTCCTTTCTCTACTTGAAGTTGTTTAGCAGATTTTGCACTTTTTGAAATATGCATGTGCATCCTTAAATAAAGTTGGCCAACAGTAGCTAGCATGAACGATTTTATGTGCAGTAGTATCACCTCTATACTCTCCAGTAGCCATCCCATCGTGCATTTCCTACAAGACATTTCTAACTTTAAATTTTTTAAGACATATAACAAAAATAGAGTCATAATTTTTCTGAAAAAGAGTTACACTTACAAGTGGATATTGATTTTATTTCAATCTTAGGGATATTTTCTTTTTAGGTTCTAGTTCAGTGGGTGCATACCCATGAGTTAACTAAAATATGAGATCTACATATTGAGAATTTGAGTTGATAAAACATACCTCATGTGTATCTTTATGTTCACCTAAGATGCTTTCTAATGAGGTATCACTAGAACCAACAACTAGATTGCACGAGCCTTGTCCCTATACAATATAGGCAAGTTTGATTTCCAAGTCGTACTCTTGAAGAATTGTAATCCAATTTGCTCTTTTTTAACCAAGAACATTCTGAATTAGTAGTTGTATTACTGTTGAAAATGGTACGATCACCTTTGTATGAGACTTAAGAAAAAATGGTTTGAAGTGTTTGACAGACTTGAATATTACATAGGCTTGTTTTTCAAAGTAGTCCAGATCTGCCCCTTATAATGTTGAGCTATTAAATGAAACTGATGCTTCTGCTCCCTCATCATATTTTGTGTTAATACAACAACATATGAATCATCAGAAGTAGAAGCATATACAATAAATTCTTTCGAAGAATCAAGAGAAGATAGAGAAGGATCTTGTATTATGGTTTGCTTGATTGATTTAAAGGAATTTTTCTCAGTTATACCTCACATATAGGTTGTGTTCTTTCTAATCATATTTTGTAATCGCATGATGCTTTGAGTAAAATTCAGGACAAAACGTCATACATAATTGGTTTATCCTAGAAAGGATTGCGTTGAATTTTTGTTGTGAGGCAAAGAAATTTCAGAAATGGCTCTAATTATGTCAGGGTCTATTATGATGCCTTCTTTATAAACACTGAATCTTAATAGTTTTCCCTCATTTAAGGAAAAGAAAGATTTTTTTGGGTTTAGAGAGATCCCATACTTTCTACACCTTTTTATTAGAGCAAACAGTGCGCAGCGGAAAATAAAAGACATACACAACATATAAAATCATACACAAATGACACAATGATTTAACGTGGTTCACCCAACCAATCTGGGCTACGTCCACGAAACAAAGGCATCGGCAATCTTATTATTAAACAGGAGATTACAATAATTTATTTCCTCACACACTCTCTACCATACACAATATCCTGTACGGGCATATATTTTTATAACTAAGAGAATAAAACTGACTCATAAATTCTCTCACAACAAATATAGGATGCATTAACTCCTCCCCAACAAAATAGAACTAATATAGCAACAAATCCTATTGTTGTCACCTACATGAGATTTTTGCCCAATTTATTAAAACCGAAAATCTCAACAATCTCCACCTTGACAACAATTAGCCTGATACCCCGTTTCTTTATTATTTTTATCTTTTCTGCAAGCCAAGAGAAGCCAAACACAAACATAGCTTCTCTAACAAAACTGGTTTCGTGAACATGTCTGTACAGTTCTCCTTTGTATGCACCTTTTCAAGAGAGACTCCCCTTTCAGTGATAACCTGTCTTACAAAATGGTACTTGATTGGTATATGCTTTGATTTACTATGATAGGCCGAATTCTTAGCCAAATGTATTGCACTTTGACTATCACAAAATAACTTGATGTTTTCCTATAACCTACCAAACTCACCAAACAAACGTTTCAACCAAATCGCTTCTTTGCAAGCATGAGAAGCAGCTATGTATTCTGCTTCAGTAGTGGATAAAGCAACAATGTTCTGTAGCTTTGACATCCAGCTAATAGCTCCACCTGCAAGAGTAAAGACATGCCCTGATGTTGACCTTCTCTTATCCAAATCACCTGCAAAATCGGAATCAACATATCCGCAAACAAATTCACTACTTCTGTTATAAGTGATACAATAATCACTTGTGCCTCTCAAATACCGAAGCACCCATTTCACTGCTGGCCAGAGTTCTTCACCTGGATTTGCCATATACCTGCTGACAACCCCAACTGCATGTGAAATATCTGGTCGAGTACAAACCATCGCATACATCAAACACCCTACTACATTGGCATACAGAATTCGAGACATATATTCCTTTTCTTCATCTGTATTAGGACATAAACTAGAAGAAAGCTTAAAATGGGAAGCTAAAGGGACTGACACAGGCTTCACATTGTTCATACCAAAACTCAAGAGTATTTTCTCAATATACTTCTATTGTGATAGCCACAGCTTACCATTGCTCTTGTCTCTGAAAATATCCATGCCCAAAATCTGTCTTGTTGCTCCTAGATCTTTCATATCAAATGTCCTTTCCATCTGAGCCTTTAACTTGTTGATCTCTACTATGATTTTGCTTGCTAAAATCATACCGTCAACATACAACACTAATATAATGAACATGCCATTACTTAATTGCTTAAAGTAAACACAATCATCATATTCACTTCTTATATATTTTTGACTCAACATGAAAGAATCAAATTTCTTGTACCACTGTCGAGGCAACTGCTTCAGACCATACAATGATTTCTTGAGCCTGCAGACAAATTTCTTGTTGCGATGTTGAACAAACCCTTCCGGTTGTTCCATATAAATTTCCTCATATAAATCTCCATGTAAAAATGCAGTCTTAACATCTAGTTGCTGTAATTCTAAATCAAGTAAAGCGACTAATGCTAACACAATTCGAATTGAAACTATTTTAACAACTGGTGAAAATATCTCATGAAAGTCAATGCCTGATTTCTGAGAAAACCCTTTTGCGACCAGCCTCGCTTTGTACCTGTCTTCTGTATCATCCACACCCCGTTTCAATTTGAAAACCCATTTACATCCCACAGTTTTCTTATCTTTAGGAAGTTCAACCAAATCTCATGTGCCATTCTTACTTAAGGCCATCATTTTGTCCTTCATAGCTGCTTTCCACTTTTCACTTTTTGAACCTTCTACATCTTCCTAATAGCACAAAGGTTCATCATCGTTAGCGGTAAATGCAACTGAAGTAACATAATCATCATACCTCTTAGGATGATGTTTCATTCTTGTAGACCTCCTTAAAGATGTTTCTGGTGCTTCCACTGTAGGTACTTCTTCATGATCAACATCTGAGACATGTTCATGATCTACATCTGAACCTTGTTCATGATCTGTATATGAACCATGTTCATGAATTTCATCTGAACTATGTTCATTTTGACTATCATCAGAAGTGGTTTCAAACTGAATGTGTTGAAAGTTAGATACATTATCCTGTTTCAATTTATTATCTACATCTAACTATACAAGGGAGGATTCATTAAACTTTACATCTCTGTTGTTGATGATGTTGTGAGTAGTAGGATCCCACAATCTATATCCCTTTGTTCCATCACCATATCCAACAAAGTTATACCTTTTTGATTTAGGGTCTAATTTAGATCGCTGATGTTTTGGCACTAGAGCATATGCATCACAACCAAAAACTCTTAGTTTAGAATAATCACAAGGGTGACCTTTCCATACCTCTTGAGGAATCTTGCATCCTATCATCTTTGATGGTGATCGATTTATCACATAACAAGCTATAGCCACTGCTTCTGTCCACAATTCCTTCTGCAAATTGGCGTTACTCAACATACTCCTTGCTCTCTCTAAAATTGTCCTATTCATGCGTTCAACAACTCCATTTTGCTGAGGAGTATAAACAATGGTATTATGTCTCTCGATCCCAGCGTCCTTGCAATAATTGTCAAACTCCTTGGAAGTAAACTCACCACCATTGTTAGTTCTTAAACATTTTATAGTTCTACCAGTGATGTTTTCTACCAATGCTCTAAACTGTTTGAAAA
>APFE030118326.1:1628-87290 GCA_000404065.3 Pinus taeda
GTTGAGGACAACACTTTTTGAAGGAGAGGAGCATGTTAGGCCCCTATACTACTAGTGTAACCCCTTATTGTTATTAGTACAACCCCCTTATTATATTTTTGTACCCATGTAGTCCCCACTATTGTGCCCCATAGAAGCCCACTATTGTTATTATTGTGCCCTTACATTAATATTGTTATGTCGGCTCTAATTATGTTATGATCCCTTAGACTATTATATATAGAAAGGAGGTCATGTCATCTGTATCATCCAAGAATTGTTCATTTGTGTAATGTAAAGGAGGTTGCCCCCTCGAAGAGGCTGAATTCTAAGGCATTTATCTATCTTTTCTATCTTTTTGTGAGTTGGTTTCATAACAGCCTATCGAGGTAAACATGAGCTAAGGGATACTATGGCATGACTCAATCTCCTAAGTATAGTTAAGGAAGTGAAATCGAAAAACTGGAACCTTATTGACCTTCCTATGGAGCTACACGACACCAAGGAGCCAAACAACCACTCATAGTGCCTAAAACTTGAGCTTAATTATTTTAGTGATCTGGGCTCCCGACCGCATGCATGACAAGGCATCCATGTGGTTGAGGGCCTCCAACCACATGCATAAGCTTTCCAGGTATTGGTTGTGACCTAAAAGCTTTAGTTTAGAGGGTGCGGTCTCGGATTTTGAGCCTAAATTCTAGGTCAGCCTCTAGACCACTTCCCATAACTCAGTTAGACTTTCCATAATAATAATTAACAACAAGACAAAGACATTCATACAAAACTTGATCAAAGAATTGACCTAACCAGGCATAACCATGATCATCATCTCGTCGAACACATTGATAACATGTAATCTATTGGTCATGAATGCATATCTGAACTTAGGGATCTGATACTTATCTAAGAATCATCAAGAAGGTCCAATTCCCTCTCATAATAGTTTCAATAACCTTTTTTAACTCATGCATTCAATAACCATTCATCAACTAATCAAAACATGTCAATATCCATAGCTAGAACATGTTATGAAACCATGCTTATAACTAGCATATAACCAGCATGATAACCATGATAGAACAACTATCAAAGCCACATAATAACAAGTACAAGTACTCATGAAATACATTAGGAAAATATCTCTTATTAACATATGCAAAATCAAACCAAGTCAGGGACTTCCACATACCACTTGACCATAGATTGATCTGAATCAATTATTTCTTTCATCCAATCAACCCCATGTGATACTCCATGCATGAATGTGGGACTCAAGACACAAACAACCAAGCCTTATCGGAGATTAAACCGCCACCACCATCATGCTCTCACAATATTTGCAAAACCGATCAAGAGATCACATAAGCAAACCAAAACATAAACAACGAGGGCTTCCTCAAGACTAAACCACCTCCACTCTCATACTACCGTGACCCCACCAAAAACGGTCAATGGAACACTAAGCCCAAAATAAGCTTGGATGCCTTAGAATTTATTCACCATTACCTTGAGAAATTTTCTTGTCTCCACCCACTTCTTGAGGGATTCCTGAAGACTAAACCACCTCAACCACCAACCCTTGGGAATTTTCCTCAGACCACCTCAACTAGTTCCAAAACCATCCGACAATCCAAAGCTCAGCCAAATAGAAGAACCCCATCACACCATGGCTATCTGGAAATGGAAAGGCAAGGATGAAACGACTGTCACACCCAACAAAATCCATGCCAATGAAAACAAGAGAAGTAAATACATACGTGCATGTACCATGCATTCACAAACTAGCTGGGAAATCATACATGCAACCTGTTACCTGGAAGTCTTCTTACTAAAGTTGGTTGATCCAAATTTTCCTTGCTTGTCCCTTACTTTCCTTGGCCTTCTTATCCTTCCTTTGTTTTCCTTATCCTTCCTTTGCTTACTTGTTTTCTCCTCTTGGTTCTCTTCTCTCCCTTAAACCAAGTCCAAAGCCAAATCGACAAAAATATGTGAACTGCTCCTCAAAAGCCTTTCTATCATCAAGTCCTTTATTTTCTTAGAATTCCTCTAATTTTCCTTCAATTTTCCTCTCATTCAAACATGCGACCTTTCATCTCCATTTTCTCACATTTTCCTTTATTTTCACAAACAAAATGTCAATTAATGCCTCTTTGCCTTTGCCAATTTCCTTAACCATAATAAACCAAAATGAACACCCACTAGGATGTTTTGCGCACATTCAGCTTGGAATAAGTGTTCCATGACCTTTGTCTTATTATTTTTCCTTTATTAATATGTATTACATGAATGTTTAAATCGGGGTTTTTACAGACCCCTCCCCCTTAGGGGAACATCATTATTGGTGTTCTATGGCACCTATAACTAACAAGACCGCCGAAAACCAAAACACAGTGCCCTTGGAGCTCTATAACTTAGCTCGATGCAATATTTACAATGAAAAACCTACTAAAAAGCAAAACCAACATGACAACCATACCGCTTATTAGATATTTATAACACAGCTCGTTGCGGTATTTACAATAACAACCATACATAAATCTCTACATCTACCAAAACTCCTTTTCCTCAACTGTAAATAATGAAGGATACATAGCCCACATCTGATTAGTCATCTCCCATGTAGCTTCACCAAACCCAAAGTTCTTCCACTGCACTTTAACTTTCTCGATTTCTCATTTCTGTAGCATGAGTTGTTTCTGCTCCAATATGCATTGAGGTTATGGCTAGAATTCTCCTTTTGGCTCCACCTGCAATACAGACTAATCAATCAAATGATTAACATATTTCACATATATTTTAAGCAATGAAACATGGAAAACATCATGGAATTTCACTGTTAGCAGCAGTGCAAGTCTCTAGGACACTGGTCCAATCCTCTAAAGGATATCGAAATGCCCACAATATCGAGGTGCCAACTTGGAACATGATCCAACCCTCAAGGAGATCCTCTTGGGCTTGATGAGAAAGTACACATGCCCCTGTTGATGCCTCGAAAATCGCTGCAACAACATTGGGGATAACCACCCGGTCCGGACCTTAAAATCAGCTCCTTTTCCGTTTGGTGTGGTGGCTCCAACTGTTCATCTGGGTCCAGTTACCTTCTCCCTATTGCTATTGGTTTATAATGTATCTTTAACTACCAATAGACAGGGACATCATATCACTTCTCCTTGCTGATCAGGCAAGAGAATGACCCTTAAGCTGATTTGGGCTCAGCCAAGCCACAACTAAAGTTTTGCCTTTTTGAGGAGAAGACTTAAAAGAATGTAGATTTACTCTAAATGCAAGCTTATTCTATGATGCAAGAAAAAGAAACTAATCTAAATCCTATCTTAATTAGGCAGATATAGATCTAACCCAACTAAGAGCAAGATAATTAAAATATTGGGATTTAAACATGTCTTGTTTATAATGAATATCAAGTTAATGAAGTAGTTCAATTAACTGATGTTGTGGTTACCAAAAACTCATTCTATTGAGACCTTAAAATTGAAATAATGAACCAACAACATTCAGGAAGTAGTTCACAAAATGATATTGATTATCATTTCAATAAATCCAATAATTGAATAATGATATGTGGAAATAGTTCACAACACATTATCATTCAATAAATTGGTTTTATAAGATAGATTTCAGAGTAAATAGTTACTCCAAAATGAGAAATTAATCCATAAAAAAAAACAGAGATACATAATAACAAGATTGTGACAAATTACCCATATTAACAATAGTGCACAAACATGAACAAAATGACACATTCCTATTACCATAACATTAAAACTGATATCTGAAACAGTAGTATTAGAAATACCAATTTTATTGCATCCATTCCTCTGTCCTTGGTCTCCAATAGCCCTTTACATTGCTTGAGTTTCTGTCTTCAAAACCAGAGCCATAGTAGTGCAAGCTCTGCCCCTCACACATAATTCAAAATATAAAGGGAAAATCCTCAATAATTCCCCAGATCTGAGATTTTTCACTCCTCTCTCCTACAACTCTAAATTCCCATTACAATAGTGCTTTAGAAGCTCTAAAATTGCAGAGGAGAGCCCCCCTTTTTTCATTCTGCAATCTGTTATTTATAGTATTTGTAAAAGAGTTTTTTGGAGAGGAGAGTTTGTTCAAGAGAAATCTGTCAAATATAATTTTAATTGCTCCTAATTCTGATCTTCAATTGCTGGAGCATTCTCATTGCTTGAAATCCTTTCCTCCATATCTTTTCCACTGTTTTTCTGTAAAAGAAATCAAAAAAATTAAAATGCAATCAAAATATCATTTCTGGCAATTAAATCAAACCCAATCAAATTCTATTTAAATAAATAATTAAAAACAAAATATAAGCTACGTATTGATGCTTGGAATGATTTGATTGGCAAAGGATATCATTGGCCAATGGATCTGCAATTAGAAGAGGCTTTGGACAATTGAAATTGAAAACAATAACTCAGAAAATTGATTTTGTTTCCAAAATTCGGAGCCTGATCTTCTGCCTGATTTTTGGCCTAATAAATGATCAAATCTGTTGGTGAAACCTCCTTCAAAATGTTCTCCTTGATTTTCTCTTTCCAATGAGCTGTCCTGGGCCTCATTTGGCCAAGTAGAACTCAATTTATGAGCTTCCAAAGTTGATGGGTCAAATCTGATGTAAATCTGGAAATTCTGTTGCTGGGCTAAAAAATGAGAATTTGAATTAAAAATTAAATCCTAATTTAGAATTCTAATTAATTCTAAATTAATTATTAATTTATAAACTAAACTAATTATTAATAACCTATTTATTAATCTAACTCACTGATATCTAATTAATTATTTATAACAAATTTACTCTAAAGAAACTAATTAATATTAATCTAAATGATAATTAAATTTAAATCAATCAAATTAATTAAATGCTACGTATTAATTTAAATAATATAATATATTATATATTATATATTAATATATATACTAACTAATATTACCATATCTAATATATAAAACATTAAAACTAAATATATTACCCTACGTATTCCTAACTTTCTATTACCATACTCCACTCCTTATTAATTTCATTCATACGCATGAGTTTTTTTTTAAATTATATTAACTCAAAACAAAACTTAGTTAATGCCTTTTAACCTTTTCACAATCGGCATTTCGGCGTGGAGAAGCTTATCGGCGTTTCGCATGGAGAAGGTTATCGGCATTTCGCATGGAGAAGATTTTCGGCATTTCGCATCGGAAGGGAAATGAATGTCGGGGTTCTTTAATTTGTAACATATAAAAATCCCCGATGCGATATCGCATAAACTCCCGATGCGATATATATATTATTTTTTATTTTTTTATATTAAAATTTTAATTTTAAAAATTAATTAAACTTTTAATAATATTTAATATTATTTTATTTTTTTAAATTTTTAATTTAATAATTTAATTATATAATATATTAATTATTTAAATTAATTTAAACTTAAATTTTCATTTTTTTTTTATTTTTATGAACATAAGTTTCTAAACGATAGCTATTTGGAAAATAAATGAAAAATAAACTGCAGCCACTTGAATGTTTAGATTTTTGAGATTAAGATTTGATTTGGAAATTGGAGTGCATTTCTTAAAATCTCGATAATTAATAATTGGGCTGCATAACTAAAAATAAAAAATGTTAGTAAAAACTTGCTACGGGTTAATATTTAATATGAATGCCTTATTAAACTAATTTATTTACAAAATGCAATATTGTACATTTTATACATTTTTAACCCAGGCTGGCTAAATAATCAGATTTTCAAATGAGTGTCATTTTCAAACCAGTTGACCAAATGAGGCGAAACAAGTGTCAATGTGAAGCTTATAAAAAATCGATTCTAACAAAGCAATCAAAACAAGAATCCAAAGAAAACTAAAAATTAACAGAAGCGTAGGGCAATCAACTAAAATAAAAATCCAAAAAGGGTGCTTAGCCAAAATTTTTATAGAAAGGGTCCCCATTATTCGAAGTGGACACATCAATAATGGGGGGTTGTGTTTTTACCACAACAAAAACTAATTGATGTCACGCTACTTCATCCTACGTTGGTCTGGACCTACGACACCTAGATCTACAACTCACGCAAACCCATCTAAATGGCACCCAAGGTCTACTTGTGTTGTAGCTTGAACTACTGCAGTAGTTCCATGGTGGCATCTCTTACCGTATCATCGATATCATTTAAGTCACCTTTTGTTAAGGTGATCAGATTGAGAGAAGTCTTGCTGGCCTTAGACTTGTTTCACAGCCCTACCTTCTCTGGATATTTAGTGTACTTAATGCAGAATGGATTAGTCTTTGGGTTTGCTCCTCCCTATTCCAACTACTGCTCCTCCTCGTCTGTCTATGGGGAAGGCAACTTCTATCTCCTGTCAGAGTCACGCTCATCTTCTTCCCTCTATCCTCTTGTCTGCTTCGCGGTGGCATGCTCTACCTTGGCCTTATCCTCAACCTCCTTTTTTCTCTTTGTGGTCAATTGTTCCATCTTCAACTTCGCCTCTTCATTTTTTCATTGCGCTGCGGTCTTGCTAGACCTAGCTATCAAGTCTGAGGCAGTGTGCCAATCTGTTATGTAGTGGTTGAGGACTGCTGAAATTGCATCGTCTGTGGCCAGGGCCCAGTATGGCAGGTCATACCATTTCTGCTCAGGATCCTTTCACACGTGTATTGAGACCCAGTGGAAGACGACCTTGAACTCCACATACTCTTATAGCTTCTCAAAAAAGGTTGCCGATAGTCATGGTTTACGGTTGATGGCCATATGGATACTCATCTCCATCAAGATCCAAAAGACCTTGTTGTCCTTGACCCTTTGAGGGTCCTTCATAGCCCATATCAAAGTGAACTTCACTGCTTCTAGTAGGTCGGGCGTGACCAGAGGAAACTAGCTATCCTCTAGTAACTCCCGCATGACTAGCACTATGAAAAATAATAGCAGGGAATAATGGAATGTTTTGATGTGATCCTGTGCCTCTCTGCAATTTGCAAGGAACTCCTCGCAGAGGTAGCGCACCCATTTAAATTGCATGCCCTCCATGCATTAGGCCACTAAGGCTACTACTGGTGCTGGCACTTCATTTGCGTGACACTTCTGCATGATATTTCCTGCCAAGATTTGTGTTGCCACTCTAACCATGAGGTCAGTTATACTTGTGATGGCATAGCGGCATGACTTCTTAGCGAGTTTGAATTTTTCCTTCATTGCTTTAGTGAGGTCATGCTCACCTGTCATTCCACCAAACGCCATGGCCAGATTTTCTTCTGAGTGTGGTAGCTATGTGATCCTATGGATCAGAATGTCAGTGATGGGTATTGGCTCTTCTAGCCACAGACACCCATCGTGCACTAAGCATAGAAGCTTCTTGATCACTACCATGGTTATCGATGTGTGGTTATAATGCAATACCCACAACATGTTTAATAGACCTACCTTATCCACCCCTTTTACCCACTTCCTTGGCTCCAACATGGTCACACCAGAGTATTTGTAGAAGATGTGGTGCATGAGTTGGTCCATCACTAAATGGGGAAAGCATTCCGGGTCAACCAAATTCAAGTCCTCCAATTTTAAAAGGGGGATGTGCCCCAGACGTGGTCCTTCAAAGACGATTTGGTTTGGTAGTAAGGGTGTGTGTAGTGTGACCTTACTTTCATTAATATCCTTTGAAACCTTCGTCTTGCCTCTATGCAAAGGAATGTACTTGGGCAGTTTAGAAATGGGGTCACACCCCTCCACATCAACATCCTCCGCCCCCTCCATATCAATGTCATATGCACCCACACGGAGTTCTTCAACGTCGGCTTTACGCTCTAGGTCAATCACCTTTCCCTTCTCCTGTGCAGTGGGTTTTCCTATATGCGGGTACTTTCTAAGTGATGCGCGCACCAGCTATTGCACTCTCTACTTATCCTTCTTTGATTTTGGACCCTCCATGGTCAACGTAGGCCTCGGCCTGGGTGTCCTTAGTGATTTAGGCACTTCTTTCGGTACTTCGATGATCTCAACCTTTGGGGCAGCTCCCTTAGCTACCATTAGTACCTCCGGGGCAGTTCCTTCAGCTACCATTGCTTCTCTTGCACTCACGATTTCTATGGGCACTGACATAATGCTAGACAAAACCACCAGTGTCTCCATTGGTAACTTATCAAACATTGAACTTGCTATCAAGGCTTCAAATATCTCAGGGTTCATACGCGATTGAGAGCTTAATACCTCAATTCTCAAAATGCCATGTGTTTTTTGCTGGGTAGCCACCTGTAATTTATAGGCATTTTCGAATTCAAATCTAACTGTTCCCCCCATAACTCATTCATAAATGTTGTATTGGCGGCATATTTTCATATATCTTGCCCTTAAATTCCAACTTAAATGTTGCCCCCCTCTCCATTTGGTCATTTTCCCATTGTCAAGCCATGAACACTAACCATAATGGTCACTTTCTGGCTACCCTTCATGGTCCCTTCTTGGATAGCACAACTCCCTCCACGTGTCTATTTACACTGTGACATTCCTTCATTCTGCGTAGTTCCCCAATTATGTGGCTCCCCAACCCAGGCAGTGTAGTTTATAGTCCCGCGCCTCCTTTTAGCTACCTGGAGCACTAAGACTGCGATGCCATCATGTAGTCATCTAGCTGGATTTTTGATGTATGGCTTCAATCAACTGCCATTCACCCGCCCTAGGAATGGTTCTCCATTCAATTTCACCAACTAAAGTACTCCACCATTGGTAATCTCCTTAATGACATAGGGCCCCAACCAATGCATCCTAAATTTCCCTCGAAATTTATCAAACTTGCTATCACATAACAAAACCAGATCATTTACATTGAAGGTGCATAGTTTGATATGCCGGTTGTGCCATGCCTTTTTGTGCTTCTTTTGAACTTGTTGATGAAATCCAGCTAGAAATCTATCCTCTTCAAGCTCTGTTAGCTACGCGAACCTCTTCTCCAGGGCTTTGTGATCCACCATTCTTGTAAATGTCATTATGCATAGACTAGGTACAATTTACTCCATCAGCATCATAGCTTCCATGTCGTAAACCAGTCTGAACGACGTTTGTCTAGTCAACTTCTTGTCAGTCGTTCTATAATCCTGTAGCACTGCGGGTATGCAAACATCCCAGTCATTTCTTTGAGCATTGCAAACCTTCATGAGCATGCCTTCAAATATTTTATTAAACGCTTCCATTGTCCCATTAGCCTGTGAACGATAGGGTGTGCTCTTCTGATGGAAAACCTAAAACTCCTCTGTCATCGTGCTGATTGTCTCATTGAGAAAGTGTGTACCATGATTGCTCATTAGGATTTTTGGACAACTGGATGTTGTCAGCATGTACTCAAAGATAAATTTTGTTGTTGCCATGCTTGTACAGTCCTTCATAGCCTATGCCTCTACCCATTTGATTAAATATTCACTCGCGTCGATGATGTACCATACACCCGTCTTCTTCCCTGGAGGCTAAATTGGTCCTACAAAATCAATCCCCAACTTCTCTAAGGGTTATGATATCTACGGATTTAGTGGAAGCTCAACATTGTGTGAGGTTCTTCCTATCCTTTGGCATGCCCTACAATATGCTTTTGAATCCTTATGCAAGGTCGACCACCATAACCAACGCATAGAATCTTCTACGTTGTTGCTTTTCCTGTGTAATGACCTCCTGCGGCTCTGTCATGAGCCTTAACAAGGATGTTTTTCATTCAAAATTTGGCACATAACATCAAAATATTTCATCTAATCCCATTTTGTACAAGTGCCCTGCAATGACAAAAAAATCTATCACGCGCACTACCAGTTCCTTCTTCTTTTGACTTTTATAACCATCTGGAGTCATTCCTATCATTAGGAAGTTGACAATATCTTCAAAGTGATTGTTCGTAATGTGCACTGCAAAGAGTTATGTGGCATGTAGTCACTCCTCCAAATTAGTAGGTTCTTCTCCCATTTTGATGCACGACAGATGATCTGGTCCAACAATCAAGCCTCTTGATTTCACAATAAGTTCAAAATCATACTCCTGGAACAACAACAACCACCTACATATCTTCCCCACAACACAGGCTTGTTGACCAGGTATTTCAATGCAGAATGGTCTGCATACATTATAAAGTGTCCACCCAACAAATAGTTCCTGAACTTCTCGAGCGCATACACCATAGCTAATCCTTCGCACTCTATTGTGGAATAATTTTTCTTTGCTTTGGACAACTTCCTACTTGCAAATGCTATAGGATTATCCAAGTCCCCTTCATTGTCTTGTGTCAGTACTACTCCCAGTGCAATACATGACGCGTCCACATGCACATGAAATTCCTTATTCCAATCCGGGAAGACCAGGATCGGCGTGGTGACCATCTTCTCCTTTAGCACATCCAAGATCTTCTAGCATTCTTCATTCCAACAAAACATAACATCCCTTTTTAACAATTTTTTCATTGGGGTGGTAATCTGAGCATATCTCTTAATGAATTTCCTATAGTATCCTGTATGCCCTAGTGCTGCGTGTTAGGGCCTAAGTCTACCTCAGGCTAAGAAAGGCAAGTCTACGGTAACATCAAACCACTCTTAACCTGGTAGCTAGCCCTACCAGGTCAAGAGAGGGCTCTCTCCTTGTCAATATCAAGAAAATACAGAAAATGAGGCTTGAGATGACTGATGTGAAGACTAATTTTAGGCTAGGTATATGCTCAAAGGAGTTTGATTGAGTTTTATGTTGGTTCGCTGGATCAAAAGTGGAAGGCAGTTTTGGGTCCAGGGAATGGACTCAGTCTTCCAGAGTTTTCTGTGGGCCGAGGTAAGAAAATGATTTAGTACTTTGAAATAAGTGAAATGGAGAGGTTTAAAGACTAGTGAGGAGTTAGAGAGGGCATGAAAATGTCATGAGTCCTCTACAAACAGTAGAAAACATGAAAAGCTAAACAAACCCTAAGGTAGAGCACACATCAATGATTTCCACCTTTATACTTGATTCATTTAGTTAACTTGAAAACGAGAGAGAGAATGGCACACATAAACATATGATAACTTGAATTATAGAAGGAGAAACAATACTAAATCACCTTGCCACAAGAATCCCACAAAATGCTGCAAACCCTAGTCTATTTCCTTGCCAAACTGTAGAGATGAATTTACAATGCTGCTCAAAGCTTTCACAAGAGTCCAACCTTGACAAATGACTGAAAAAGTACTAGATATAGGCAAAAAAAAACACATGCTAGGCTTTAGGGGTCAAATTCATGAGTTTAGGAGCTATTTCAACAAGATCTAAACTAAGAACTAAAATGTAGGCAGTGGAACAGCGTGCCTCTAAAGCCTAGGAAACTGATTCATTTAGTTTCAAAACCACGTATACATGATGTATCTATCTCCATGAGTGAATTTTCAAAATTTTTACATTAAATTCCATAAAGTTACATCAATTTTGCATCATGAGTTTGAAAAAGAGAAAAAAAATCAAACTGGGAAAAACTAGGCGAAAAACAAAGTTTTTTTGGCAAAACTAGCAATTTTCCATCCTGTGCGCCGTGCCACTTTCCCTGTGCGTAGTGCCTTTCTGCAGCTGATTTTGGAATCCTTCCCATGCACCAAATTTGCTCCAAGTGGGCTTGTTGGAAATTTCTATCTGTCTACTATCTATAACAAGTAAAATTTCTAGATTGGGTGTCCATTTTCCCCTCCAAAAGTGAGTTCTAACACTGCTTCTTGTGTGGCCAAAAAGGGGCAGAAAGGGCATTTTTGAGGTGTTTTGACCCTTTTGGAGGCCCAAAATTTGACAAAAATTTCTAGTAATTTCTGGGAATTCATATTTTTTCACAAGGAATCCAAAAATGTAGAGTTTTCCTCCAGAGGAGGTCCCTACCAAAAGCGAGTGACGGGTGGCGCTACGCACCAGGCAGAAAAACCTGTTTTTTCCTTCAAAATTTCAAAACTGTCAAAACATGTCCAAATTTATTGAAATTTGGGATGAGTGACCTAAATCAAGTATTGTGTTGAGCCAAGGAAGCTTCAACCAAAATATTGAGCTTATCTTGCTCTTTCTTCCTCCTCAAATTTTTGCTCAACTTGGCCTTTAAGGTCCTTATCCTTGCTTTGCAAATCTTGTTTCTTGCCAAATAGTGATAGGCCATGTGCCTCAACATCTTTTTCTCCTTATTTTCTTTCTCAAATGGTTTATCCAAGTGCATGTTTTCCCTTTCTAGCTAAGATTCCTGATCAGCTTCAATCTCTTGCTCAAGCGGTGTCAGCTTGATTTTCCTCCTCTTGGCTACTTGTCAGTTTTCTCTTATGTTTTGTAGATCCATGTTTGTCTGCTAGTGTTCTAACTATTTGTTCCATTTCTCAAGGTATTTTATAATCCACTTATCTCTTTCAAGGTTAAGAGCTAAGGCATGAATGTCAAATTCTTGCTCTTTGATGATCTCTTTCAGTCTTGAGCTTTGGGGGCCCAAATCCACATCATCATCCTGAATCAAAATGAAATCTCTCTCCTGATCTTCAGAATGCCCTTCGTCATGCATTGGTTGTTTCCCTTTGTCTTGTACCTTCTTTGCTGAAGAAGAAGGCAAGGCCCCTTTCACCCCGGGTGAAGATAGCATTTGCGTATGATCTGCTGAAGGAAACGAGACCACTTCCACCCCAGGTCGAGATAGTACTAGTTTTGCAGTTGCAAATAGCCTCCTTGTTCCCTTTTGATAAGTGATGAATACTGGCACACTGGTGGTTTGAGTCTCATGCACCTCTAGTTGATTTGAAGGCCCACCTTCCTCTTGAAAAACTGATGGGGTCGCTTGAGGGCTTTTGAAAACCTCATGTGAAATGAAATCATCCCATGAAACATTCAACAAACTCAGCTGATGCAAAACCACAATCTTGATCAATGCAAAGTGATAAATGTTATTTTCCTATTGATGAGGAGGTTTCCTTTACACCAATGTGGTCATTTTCTCAATATTCTGGCACATGAAATAGGGGAGGTTCATCATCCTCACTCTAGTGAAATGCATCAATAATCTAACATGATAGGTATATAAGCGAGAAAACCTATCTTTACAGCTGAAGTATTTGATTATGAGCTTCATGAGTGGATCATATGTGTTCTGTAGGTATCTGAAAGGGAAGACCCTATTGATTTGCTTCTGATAGCCAGCCTTGATATAAGACTCATAATGCTTTTTGTCCACCAATTGTCCCTTGTTCCACTGTTCACCCACATTCTAAATACCTGTTGCTTCAGCTATAGTTTCAGGTGTCAAAGTGAATGTAACACCTGCCAAATTGACCTGGCCATTGTGAAGATGGAGGACAAATAATCTAGCAAGCTCATGGTGGTATTTGACTCTTTCCACCATCTCACAAAATTGGTAGCAAGGCTGATGTTTGAAACAAGCTACTGTAAGAGGTCAAGCCAATAGCTTTGTACGTGTAGTGGGCTCCTCCCAGATGTGTTTTCCTCCCTTGTGAGGTTTTCTTGGTGCATGAATTTCTTGGGAGGAATCACTCACTATTTCCTCATCCCTTTCATAAGGTGATCATGTTTCCATGTTTGCCACTGTATGGTGTTTCAATGATTAGTATGAAGAGATTTTAAATGAAGAATAGTTGTTTGTTGTTTAATGAAAGGGATTGATGAGTGGGACTATGAATGAGGGGCTGTGATGCTGGTTGTAGAGTTTTTTGGGAGTGGCAGGATTTTGGGAATGCCAATTAGGGTTTGGGAATAGTGGGAATTTGTTAGGTATTAGGGTTTTGGGGATAAGGAGGGTAGGATGAATGTGAATGAAGGAAGGGTAAGGGATATTAAATGAGGGGAGTGTAGTGGAGGAATGTGAAAATGATTGTAGGGAGCAAACAACAACAATGATAATTTTTGAAAACCCTAGATAGTTTTTCAATACACTATGCAACAAACTAGGGTTTTATCTTTCACCTATTGAAACACCATGAAAGATGAGCAAAACCTTTGCAATGGCAATATGAGAGCTTCCACTTACTTGAAAGAATGAAGTTTACAAGATTTGGGAGCTTTGCAAAGTCGATTTGATGAAATTTGGGCTTGGAAGGCAGGTGTGCCATGCCCAGACATAGGTGAACCATGTTGCTCAGGTGCGCCGCGCCCGTTAGGTTTCCAATGCAATTTCTGTGCTCTGTGCGCCGCACCCAGTAAGCTTTGCAAATTTTGCTGCAAATCGCCTTCCTTCGTCTAAAAATCACGATTTTGACTTATTCTTTTCTCTTTAACATAAGAAATGAAACCTTCAACATGAGAAACACTTTTTATACAAGGGACTTTAATTTTTCACTTACAAAAACCGACTTTTCTAATGTTTTCCTTTCACTTTGGCTTTTAAAACTCTGTTTTGGAAGTTTGACTTGTTTTTTGAAAATTGATGGACTAATGCTTTGAATCTCTTGTCTCTTTTGTAGGAGTTGAAGTGCAAGAGCTTGGCAAGGTGACCAAGGCTGCATTTCTGGACTTATTACATATAGGAAGAATAAAATTATATGGAATTTATATACATAGAAGAAAAAAGTCTGTTTTTCCTCAAAATAGGGTTTTGAGGAAAAATCAATCACTAAACATGTGATTATTGAAATTTTTGATGCTGAGAACTTATTTGACCTCCTCATGTGCCTGATGACCATTACTAAGATTTTACAAGACTTTAATGACAAACCCTAGACTTAATGAGACCTAAAAACCCTAAAAATGGCTTTTACAAATGTAAAGATAGAAAATGACTGTAAATGAATTGAATTTGTGAAAATAGGCTAGCAGGTAAAGACCATGAGGGAAAATTGATAATATGCCACTGCCATCAGATGATCCATGATCCTAATGGAATGCAGATAATCAAACGAGACACCTAAAATGCAATGCAACAAGAGAATTTTGATCACTGATAGAGGGATGAAGATACTGACACTAACATTGCGCATAGTTGTTTTACACTCCTTAGCGCCTACAAATTGATTATGGATGTGATCTTAGCTAGGTCTACCATCAAGCCTTGTCTGCATACCATATGTCCTAACGTGATCCAGGTGGATATTGGTGGCCACCCGCTAATTCGACTTGGATCCCCTCTAGTGCTTCGTGCAGTTTTTTTCAGTTTCCTTAATTATAGCACAATTTAATATTTTTAGCAGTTTTTCGGGTCCTAAACTTCTGGAGCCGTTTTGAGGCCCTAAATGACGTCTTTTGGGAAATTCTAACTGCCAGCGATTTTTCTGTCTAAAAATCCTCTTTTTCGTCGTAGTCCTCGGAGAGATCTTTCCAACGGGCTATCATGCGCGTCAAACGGAGATAAGACGACCAATTCGCGACCCGGGAAGTTGATGTACCAACTTACCCAAAAACGGGGCCCACAATTTGGCGTTTCATCTTCCAGGGTTAGGTTTTGGAATGTGAAGAGTTTTTCCATTGTTTCTCAACAATAAATAGACCTTCGAGCCTCATTGTAACACAATTCGGAGGCATGTAGCCACACATCTCTTCTCAGAGATAAGCTACCATCGCCCTAGCTGGTTTATTTCTATTTCCGGTTGTAAGCATATTTCGATATTTTCCATTAATGAAATGAAGAATTATTTCTGCTGCATATTTGGGTATATGGTTATCTCTATATTTTGTTGCGTTCCTATTTAAATCCGGATCATAACGAGATCCCAGAAGGGACACAAAACAAACATTTCTTTAAATTGAGCACAATCTGGTACCTCCAGCATGTATCTAGCATCAAGTGCAAACTTGCCACATGGTGCTTCACCAGTCCAAATACTATTCAATCATCAAAGTATACTTCCATAAATTTATTAATAAAATCCTTGAATGTTGCGATGACTACGCGGGAAAACATTGTCGGTGCATTCTTCAGCCCAAATGGCATCAACGTATACTGGAAGCATCCCCATTCAGTCATGAAGGTCATCTTACTTCTATACTCTAGCGCAATCTTGATTTGATGGTACCCAGAGAACCCATCAGTGAACGAATACGCTTCCTGGCCGCCAACATTATCGAAGACCTCATCGGTGAACAAGGTTGGGAAGGGGTCTTGCATGCAGGCATCATTCGACTTCCTGATATCTATGCATGTCCTTATTTCTTCCTTCTGCTTCTTTTCCTAAACCACTATTGGGCTTACCCAATCAAATTCTTCCACTGGTTCAATAATACCCTCTGCAAGCATCTTATCTAGCTCAACGCAGGCCCTTTACTTATACTTCGGATTGTGTCGGTAAGGTCTTTGTTTCACAGGTTTCATGACCAGTTTTAGGGTCATCTTCATGACACCCAGATCTCCTGTTATTCCTTTTAGTTCAAAAAAATTCGTGGGAACAAGTCTTGATATTCGCAGAGTAGTTCGACGACCTTATCTACTGTTGTGTCATCCCAATATTCCCTAATATTTGCAAAATTCGGCTTTGCCTCCATGCCAATATTCACCTATCTAGTTCTGAGTGGCTCTGTTATGTCACGGTTCTCTAGTTGTGCACCTTCAACTCAATGGTGACCTTAAGTCTCTGTGATATTAATCTTTCTCGGGTCTTCGTCTTCTTCTTCAGTTGTTACATTGTAACACTCCAGCGCATGGCTCAGCTGGGTAGTCCAATCAAGTTGAATCAAGTCTAGACAATCCCGCGGTATCCTAAATATGGTTGTCTTAACCTCCTGCAATGCTTCATCGATAGATTCAAATCTATCCTCAAAACTAAATGTCATCACAAATCCTTGGCGTAAAACATCCCATTCTTCGATGCCATGACAGAGTTTTGTCTACAAGTATCAATTCATTGGTATAACATCCAAGGAATGACAAAAAATGTGGACCCACTTTGGCTAAGGCTTTGCTCCATATACTTCAGTCCATTTGGCCAAATGATCATGTGGATCATTCCTCCCATCATACTTTTCTATTAGTCATACCTTTGGGTGGCAAAAGCGTATCCGTATCATCCTTCTATATTCACCCCAATCCTCAAAATTGTCCTTGTACATACCCCACCATCTTGCGAGTGTAGCTCGCAATGCCCAATCTAATGCCTAGAAGTGATGCTTCTTGGGCACTTCCCTTTTGAATGCATCCCAAAAGCGATCAACGTCAGTTAACCCGTCATAATGAGGCAAATTTCTTACTTCTGATGATACGCAATGCAACGACTTGGTCATCATATTATAGCACAACATAGATACTTCATGCAATTGGTTCTACTAGTGCTCCAGTTCTTCATTTGAATTTGATGTGCAAGATCTCTCACGGTCCCATGCAATACATCTGTCTGCTATCAGATTCACCCAAACCCAGTCTCATGCCATTATCTTGTAAATATGGCCCAAATCGTCATCACTTTCATAATCGCAGATCGGTTCCGTATAGCGTGATCCTTCTGCAGGATCTAGTGGGACCACTACACGGAGTGATTTCTTCTCAAATATCATCATTCACTTCTTTAGGTTGATTAGCCCATTCATGTCAGTGGCCCAATCAATCCCAAGGAGTGCAAGGTAGGGATTGCTATCATCCACAATCTCTATTACTTCAAAATATGCCAGTGTGCTCGTGCCTTCAATGTCAAATTTCACCCCCTGCAACCTCTCCATTGGGATGATTTTATGTTGATTTGCCATCCTTAAGTGGATCAGAGACCACCATAGCACAAGTCTCCCCATTCTTTCCCATGTTTTTTTTGGCAAAACATTCGCGTCGGACTGCAAATCCAGGATAACTTGGTCCATTTTGTATTCTCCTATTTGTGCAGTGAGTCTCATCTCACTTCCAGTCCTTACCTTATGCTTTCCAATATTTCTAAATGCACACAGTTTGCCAGTAGCGTTATCCTTTCCAGCTCACCGATTGATCAGTTCCTGTAATCCCTTCACAGCCTTACTATTGTGGAGCAGTTTCATGAAGGTCTCCAAGAATGTGGTAATCATGGATGGGTCCATTTCTTCAACTAGTTCTCCTGATATACTGAGGTAGAGGCCTCAACAAAACTTTTCTTTGCTTCCATAAATGTTTCTTTTGCATGTTCCAGATCAAACCCAGTCTCCTTTTCTAATGCTTTGTGGACCCACTCATCTTCTGCAAGCTGCTTCCCCTTATCCTCTCCAGTCATTGTTCCACTTCATAGCATAATGTTTACCTTAGGGTTTTCCTCGCGGGGCTCAACCCTCATTGTCTGTAGGTTCTGACTTGGCTGTGGAGGCTATGCCCCCTTTTCACAAATCTTAGCCAACAATATAGGGCAATCCTCAGTCGCATGGTCAAATTGAGTACAATAATAGCATGACATGTGTGTCAAATTCAGGAAATCTCTCACCTAGTGTCCTAGTCCTTCACAATTGTAACAAATAAGCTGCCCTTGACCTCTACCAAGTCCTCCTCCACCTTGGCCTCAGTCGCGCCTGTGACATTCACCTCGCACTCCTCCAACGCCTAGGTCCAAAGGCCATGTTTCTGCCTGCACCCTGTATGTAGGTGTCATGTCCATCATCAATTTGTAACTGCAACAATTACGCTCATCATGATCCGTTGATTGAAATAAATTGCAAAAGATCTGTTGTGGCGTATGTACAAATTTCTGTAGTATATGGCAATTATCGGTTGTATGTTTCCCAACTACCCAGCAGATAGCACACCATAGTGCGGGCCTTGTACTCAACCCTTCTGCTACCTCTAGCCTCAGAGGCATTGGTCCCCCTGTTGCAACATAATTCGCAAAGACTTTACATTTCTTTATACAAAATTTCGGCTTTCTACCCCAAAAATTGGGCTTTTAACCCCAAAATTGACCCCCAGGGGACCCGTTCACTTGCTAACTGGAAATGAGATGTGGAAGCTTGGCATGAGGGAAAACCTAAATCAAGATATCTCTTAGGCTTTTTCAAACAAGAAACAACCTCTCTTTCTCGTAAAATAAGTTGGGATCCCTCATCCACCTTGGCACAATGAACACCCAGAAATAAGTGTAAATGCACACTTAAATGAAAATGAAACTGAATAAAGGGTAAAGTATAGATAAAGGCTTCTTGCATAGAGAGATAATGCAGTGACTCTGTCGGGGTATTGACCAAGCTTGCTGGCAGCAGAGCAATGTTTGTGATTTTTTGAAGTGACTCCATCGGGGTACTGTCTAGGCTCGTTGGTAGTGGAGCAACACCAGAAACTTACTTCTAAAATTATGAATACAATAAGCCCTCTGCCTTGTTCTTTGCATCATCATCAACTACCTACATGTGTGAACTGTTAATTGGGTGTTTATTGACTGGTAAAACCTAGCCAAGGCATGAGGGAATTCATATCTGCAAAGGTCATGGCAACGCAAGAGGTGCCCATAACATTGGTTCAATATTCCCTTGCGGCATTATTCACACTCGGACTACCACAGGGGTGTTGATAGAGATACTAGATTCTACCAGTGGTTTGCTAATTGTTGTAGCCACTGCAACACCACCTAAATTTTTGGGCATATTCAAAATTTTGGGTACCCCACCACTCACCCTGTGTTTCTAAGGTTTTTTATAGGACCCCAACCAGTTTCTCCCCCAACAACCTTATCTATCCAACCCCTTTGGTGCACCCACTCACGTTTCATACATTTCATCCACACTTCATGTTTTATCTCAGATGCATGCCTTAGTATCGCATTAGGGTTTCAAAGGGTAATGAATTTCTTGATGTGCCAAGAGTCTCTCATGATTTTGGAACTCATATTCACGTGTTTCACATTGCAATCAATAGTTGCCCTATATTTGAACAAATGTACATGCATTTCAGTTTTCCTTACGATCAACAATTTTGACATTTGGTGAAACCCCAAATGGGAAAAGGTGATCCCTCTTGTTTTAACCTAATTTGCATCCCATTGAGAGTGCGTTCCTATCGTCGAGCATCATGGAATAAATTGTTGCATGTCATAGGACCCTAGGTTCATGATTGATTCCTCATCTCGACATGCACATTATGATTTTTATCAAGGATTTTATTCCCATGGATATTCAAAACCCTAGATTGTGGTAACGTATATTCCAACCATCATAAATGTTTCAAGAGACTCGCTATATTAGTGCATCGTCCCTCGGGCATCATGTGTTATCAAAATCAATTGTAATTAATAGATCCAAGAAAATGCCAGAATATTAAGTTGGCCTCCAAACTTAAATATGCTTTTATCAACTAATATAATTTATAACATCTTAATTTGGGTCATTTATTGTTCAAGATCATCAAATGAATTAGTGTATTGATTCATTTTACTTTCACATGAAAATGTCACTATTGCAGAATAACTTACCTTTCATCTCGTATGATTTTTTAGGATGCTGTGGAAATACCTTAGACTATGCTACAGTGGCACAAGTAGTCCCTTGGCACAACTTCACTAAGATGCTCTAGTGCCAAGAGTTCCTTAATATGTGGCATGGTGGATGTTTGAAATTATAAATGGGTTATGTTTCGGAGTACGAGCCATAATGATGCACCCAAAAGTCATATGGTAGGTCTCTACACTCAGAAAATTAAAACCATAAAAATCCAACAAATAATCTGAAGCAAGGGATGGGAACATGAATAATAAAAGGGATGGCAAGAATATGCCATTGAAGGTGCCATCGAAGGTGCAAATCAAAGGGAATGCTTGAGCCCAACACGATTATTTATATGCTAGGTGGAAGCAACGCCTCGAGCATGACAAAAGGTTCATATATTCCTTACGTGAAGTGGTTATATCTTTTGCCAAAACGAGGTTTGAAAGAGGATCCTAAAAAATAATCGATGTTAAAATTAAAAGGCATTGAGGACCTCTTAGCAGCATTTAGCTTAGGCCCACATAATATGATCTCATGGATCCCTTGCACAAATAATGACGTTGTTCGAGCCTGTGAATATTTGTGTTCACATAGCCAAAGCAATACCGAAAGCCCAAGTATCGTGGTCCTACGGAGACTAAGGGAAGGTGGCTGGGTTTCATATCGAATGATGCAATGCCTTCTATGTCATAACCCACGAGCCATGTTTATTCATTAAAGTCACATTTGAATAAACTCCTCCAGGCATTGGACAGGAGGGTCATGCTAGAATGAACACATATACAAATGAGTATGAAAGAACATATGAAGTCATGATATCAGGTAAAAAAGAGACAAATACCTAATGTTTGGGTGTTTACATATCAATGGATACAGTCAGATCCTCTGTGCCACAATATAGCCAGGCCAACCTTCTAGTTTTATACGGTTGCAGAAGCTAAATACTTAAACTGGACTTGGTTTTCTACATTGTCAATAGTCGCTATTCTGTTGGCAAACCTATAAGTCATAGAATCCCACTCTAGGAGAAGACAGTGAATGCGACCTACTATGAAACATGACTATGTGACCTCTCGAAAGTCGCATCTCCCCCAAAGTCACGACATCGTACTCCACAAGAGGCCAAAGGGTCCAACCTTCATTGTAATGCAATCGGGTGACTTATCTAGTAGTCACTAAGCCACTGGATCAAACCTCTAATTGATTGACAAAGGTCATCAACTCTAGCACTCTACTTTTCGTTTTCCCCTCGCCATAAGAGGTAAACTCCTCATTGATAAATATACAATTTGGGTTGAAGTGAGTGAGAGATTTGGCAGTTGAAAGATATTATCACGAGTGGAAAGGCTAACATGCAAGCCAGGGATGCGATGGAGGAATTCATGTTGGAAGCCTTAGTGTCCAGAAAAATATGTCATCATAGCCGAAAATCTCTCTAAGTTTCACACCGTATCCAAGGCTACCAATCAATACAGCACCAAAGTCTCAAAATTATTATGTAGAAAATTAATGATGGAATCCTTTGGGGTAAAACCAAATCCTATTTTATTGTTTAAATTGACGCTCAGCTTCGATGCCAAGAGCATTGAGATCTTCAGCAAGATAATGGCTCCCTGTTAAGATTTTGGCATGACGCATTTTGCCTAAAGATTCCTTCAGTTGCAACTCCTTTCAAGAACTTGAGAGCCTCTAAGTTACAACTTAGAGCCTCATCGATACAATATGACCAACCTTATTACGACCAAACATTAATGCCTCAACAAGCTTTCATGAAGTGCGACTAGCCCTACCCTGTGACTTTTTGACTCTCAGTAAAGTTGTAGTCCTGCATAGGTCGTGAAGTCGCGTTTTCAAGCCTCAGGGATGAAGCCATAAGAACGACTAGGCATTATTTGTGACCATGTGACCCCTAGTCACGGAGTCACACTCCAACATGCAACTAGAAATGCGACCTACCCTCTGCTCTGACAACGTGACCAATTCGACAAAGTTGTGACCTAAGGAATATGCATATACAACCCTTCATTTTCCAATGACATCTTCTTCATGATAAAAGGAAATGGGAATAGGAAGAGTGCACTATAACAACATGCATGGCCTGAAAGGTCAAATTCAACATGGAAAAACATATATATGGACGATATTATACTAAGAGCAGCAAATTTACAAGATAGATCATCTTCTAGGGAGGGATCTCATCGAGAACCTGGCAGTATTGCACTTCTCTAATATTGTCTTTGTGCCTTTATGGAGACAAACATACATATGAAATGTATAGGTGATAGTATTAGAAGATTGGGGGATAGAAGGAAGAGGATGTATTTTATGAAATATGGAATCATCCGCGATATTTTCCAAAGTCATATTTTGTATACCATTGCCTTATTTACTATGGAACTGGTAGTAGGTCTTGATGGAGAAGATGTTTGAAATAAAAATATCTACAGGTTAAGGTTTTGAGGTCAATGACAAAGCTACACCTTGAAGATGTTGTCCTTGGTCACTATAAAGCGAGAGTTTTAAAAGATGGGGACAAATTTGATGTCTTCCTGAATAGTCTTACACCAACTTTCATAGCTTCAACTTTATATATTGATAGTGCATGCTGGGATGGAGTCCCTTTCTTAATCAAAGTTGGAATGGGGCTTATAAAGCATAGGGGTATAAATTAATTACTTATTAATGTCATTCTTTCAATTACTTGATTGTATTTCCAGTATTATTCTTTGTTGAAAAGTAAATATGACCAATTCCATTTGTTTGTTGATAGAAAGTTTGCATGAAAAGAGTTGTGGTTTCCACAAAGGCTACAACTAGGGTTTCAAGAAGATCGAAACTGGATCCATTCAATCCCTTGAAATACAGTGGAAATGTCAAGAACACAACATCATAGGTGATTGGATGTAAGCAAGGCGCAACAACATGTAGTCCAAAAATTTGTGTCTTCGTGGTTTCTCAACAATGTTGGCAATGAGATCTAGCACCAAGGTTCCCTCTTAGAAATGCAGCTACTCCCTTCCAAGTGCCAAGAACCTTTTAGTGAACTCGAAGGCACATCACCAGAAGATTAATGAATGTCAGTAAAGCACAGTAGTAGGAAAACAAGTTGGTTTTAGGAATAAGCATATGCATCATTGTGAAATGTGGGCAACAAGAACTTTAGGGTTTCCAATAACCTTCTCCATCCATCCCCACTCTCTTTGTGTTATCATAATGTAAATTTCACCCACCATTATATCAGTGGGTATGTTGGGACTGATATGAGCATGTAACAAGAATTCTTGGCTTGAGAAAGAAGTGGGGAACCTCAAGAGTCCAGAGCGTAGCCAAAAGGGCATGGGGGAATGTCAAGAGTCACGGTAGGTGAATAGTCACCTGACCCTTATAAATGTACCCTCATACCTCATATTCAAGGGACTTTAGCACTTGAGTTGAGGCCAATATAGATAGTTGATTTATTCTTGAGATCTAGGACCACTCAACTCTTGGTATCTAGCAGAGTGGGTTTGCAGTAGGGCTAGGGTTTTGACATGAGGCAATGGTATGAGCAACCCATGTTCCTCTATTGGGTATTGACCAATTACATGATATGTATTAGAAGTTTCAACATATTAATACAATGTTTTCTTTTATCTTTTGCATTGTTTCCCATAGTCACTCATGGTCGTTGTATTAGTTGTCTGGTACCTCACCATATTTGTATGTGTGCTTTCATATACACAAGATGTTATGTTCTGATACATAGTGGTTGCATTTATGTTTCGCTTTCGAATTTGTGTTTACTTGTTCCTTGCCATGTTGGTGACCTATTGTGAACTACTTCTTGATTGAACTCCAACATGTTCCTATTTATTATGTCCGATGGGGTGTTAGATCACTAATCACTCTCAACATTTATCTCTTCTTATCGTTGTTGTGACTTGTTTAAGCCTCTTTTTGCAATTTGTCAATCTTGGGCTAATTTTGTTTCACTGCCCAAGAACTTCACTCTCACCCCACTTTAGCACCTTCTCATTTGATAACCAAGGGTGGAAAACATTCATGGTGGTGGTTGGGCCCACATACCAGATGGGGCTCCTATCCCAAACGGGGTGAGGTCTAATTTGGACCTCACACCGGGGAGACGCCTCATTCATTGGCAGTACATTTTGGCCCGTCAACAGGTACTGAAAGGGAGTTTCTAAGTCATCTTCTTGAATAATGAGTTGAAGTCGACAGGAAGTCACCCCTCGAAGGAGGGTTGTGATGAGTCCCCCATCATCGATACGAAACAAAGAATAAAGTGGAATGAAATGAGCAGAATCCAAGACTATAGCAAAAGTAAGACAATGTATAAGTAATAAAATGTAGATAGGACTTCCCTTGAACATATCGGTGACTCGACTGTGGAGTGTGGCAGAATTTGACTCAACATAAGAACAAGGGTCATAATGATGAAGTGGGATAGTTAGATGAGAGGCAAAATGGATTACTCAAACCTGGGAGGACAAGTGACTAAGTGAGGATATCCCAAAGCCAACACAAGAAACAAATGAGTTTCATGTTCAAGAGCGACATGCTACCTATCCAATAGATGTTTCACTTTCACCTTTTCCCCACTATTTCTATCGAGTACCTCGTTTTTTTTACACAATCTTGAAGATGATACCATATGCTTGTCGTAAAATCTCACCCTTCAAATGAATCCATCCTAGTAAGTTTTACAAGTCCTAGGAAGGAGAAACTCGGTCTCATCATGGTGACAAGTCTTTCGTCGTAAAAAATTTTAACGAGTCTGACAGAATAATAACTCATCATATTTTTCATATTTAGAGAGTTTAAAAAGAGACAAAAAAGAAAACTCCATTAGGACCCTTTTCATAATTTGTCTCTTGAATCCGAAAAGGTATAAAACAATATTCAAGAGAACCTCTTGACCATGTCGACCAAGGTGTACCTTTTTCATAAATAGTCAACCTCAGCCTAAAAATTGGGTAAGCGTATACTGATACAATGTCAATTCATTTAATTTAACGAGTTGGAAAGGAGAAGTACTCGACAATATTTTCATATTTAGAGAGTAAAAGAAAAAGCTTAAAGATGACTCCACCTGGAGGAATGAGTGGTATAAGAGGATAGAAACTGGTTCCGATAGTGATGGAACTGCTCAAAACATGTAATGGTCAAGAGGATGGCTAATAAGGCCACTCATTGTAGATATTTCTCGGGCACAAGTAAAACAATCAAGTGAAAGAATATGATCGACAAAGATATGGTGACAATGGAATGAAATAAACAAGGCTCATATGGAAAAAATCTATTGATAAAAACAACAATCACGAGATGTAAAATGGGAATGGTTTCATTTTTACACAAGCTTGAAACATGGGAAACTATGCTTGAGTTTCGTTTCATTTTTACACAAGCTTGAAACAAAGATAAACTATGCTTGAGATGAGTTTGCATGCTGCCAACATAATGACTCAATTCAAGGTACATGGCCCCCAAGCTTCATTGCATTCACCGAAGTGGATGGAATGAAAGTTCACTTACGAGATCAAGTGAAAGAATCGACTGTGATTTCATGAGATCTAATCAAAGACTCAAATTGGAAGGGGATTTGTTTCATTTTTTAATGAGCTTGAAACAAGAAAAGAATCATGCTCATGACACACTGTTTCATTTTTTCACAAGGTTGACAAAAGTAAAGGAACTATCCTCATAGCACCTATTTCATTTTTTAAGGAGGTTGACATAGTAAAAGAACTATCCTCATGGGCATGGTTTCATTTTTTAATGAGCTTGATACAAGACAATGAAATCTACTCCATATCCCTTGTTTCATTTTTTAAGGAGCTTGACATAAGATAGGGAACTCTTCTCCATATACCTTGTTTCATTTTTTGAGGATCTTGACAAAGGATAGGGAACTCTACTCCAAGATCCTTGTTTCATTTTTTAACGAGCTTGACACAAGTAAAGGAACTCTACTTATTTCATTCCACTTTATTCTTTGTTTCATGTCAAAGGAAGCATTTTGATCATTGATTAGCTTACATTCATTGGTCCTGAATCAAATCCCCATCAACCATCATCCCTAAATGGTTCTTATGTGAAAGAAGTATCACCCCCACCACAGATTAATTGCGTGGCCACCTATTCCATGCCCAGGGGAGTCGCCATTTTGTTGTCTAAGCAATCCTCTCTACTGACAGAGACGATCCCTCTAGCCCAATGAGTGGGACTAGCAACCTACGTGATAATCTACTGGACACTTTCCTAAGTTACAATTGAAAATAGTGACGAAGAAGATGGCCTACCTCATTCTGATGCTATCATGTCTTCCTTTGTTGAAGGCCTTGAATCACCTACATCACAGGTTCATTCCTACTTCTCACAGCATTTATGCACCTAGACAAGAGATCAAGACACAACAAGGCATACAAATATCAATAACATATTCAAAAGTAACCTACTTAATAGATTAAGGAGCATTAAGATAAATGATACATGAAATGGAAAATGAGCCAGCAATTGTATAATAATATAATAAAGGATGAAGCATACAACCAAGCCTTGATGTCAATAGGCTCTCCTTGAATGAATTTCCAGTTCCAAGCTAAGCTCTCCAAGAACTCTTTCTTCAAGCCAAATGAGTATCATATAGGCACAATCTTAGCATTAGGGTGCTAATAGACAAACAAAAACCATTTGGGAATGGAAGAGGATGAATATATAGGTAGAGAAAGGGATTTAGGATCTCTCCAAAGATAGGAGTAGGCCCTCATTTCAAGTAGGTAGCTCATAGGGATAATACCAAGAGGCCAAGTTGGGAGAACTCGACCTCATCTACACCGAACAACCTCCAGCTCATCACTCTAGAAGCTTCTAGATCGTGAATCTTCTCATCATCTTTTGGATAATTGTATCTTAGGGATCATCATGGGTATACAAGCAATCATAGTGATGGCATCGCGAGTCTAGTATAGTGAGACAAGTGATCATCATGCTTTTTATTCTCATAAGAGCGATGATTCTCAAATTAGGGTTTTAGAGTTATTTCCTTCACGGGAAGCTCAAGGCATTTTCCAATAAATGTCTTAGGGGTGATCTGATCTACATACATGAATGAGTACACTGCATGATGGTCATGTTTTGGGCACTTCTGGGTATGTCACTGTAGGGTGATTTAATGGTATGCTAAATCCTTTGTCATTTTAATATGTCAACCCAGGGGGTTCGTAAACTTAGAAGCAAACAAAAATATATGGGAACTCAGATGAAACTGTAGTATAAAGTTTTTTTAGGATGAAAAGAGAGAAAGGAAATGCATATTACAAATATAACTAAAGAAAATTGCAAAAGAAATCTCATGCAAGAAAACTAAATTAAATTCTAAAGCTGGAATGAATGAATTAACACCATAGCCTTTCTAAACTATTCAAAAGAAAACTAATATATGAAAAACTGTAAGAATCAAACTATGACAATCTAGAAATAAGTAAATTAATCAAAAAGCAGTAATAGCAACTACTAATTTAGTTGTCAAGCAAGCAAACTAAGATAGCTAGTAAGCAAGCAGTTTAATGACAATCAAATCAAATGTAAGAAAGTAAATCAAACTTGCAGAAAGAAAATAACACTTATAGAAATTAAAGCACACTTGCATGAAAGGAAATAATAGAAATCAAACTATGTTACAGTTGTATGTAGATTGTGGTTGATGGGGATCCTTCCATTCCTCAATGAGCACATAAGAACAACTATCACATCTTAAGAATTAAACAACACTCATAGCTCATGATTTGGAGAAAATGATATTATTCATGTTCAATGAACAATCATAAATCTGATGCTAATGAATAACTGACAACCGTTATCTTCCTTTGAAGGTTGCTCCTCCTATTTATACATGAATTAGGGATATCTACTCAATAAATGAAGAGCCCTTAAGTATCTACTAGATCCATACTTGTCTCAACTTATCCCTAAATACTAGATACAAATCCCATGACTCATAAAGATCTCCTTGATATTTGTCCTTGGAATATGGTCCACCTCTTGATTTGAAATTCGAATTTGATCTTGGGAGGCCACATAAGGGTGCCTTGGAAGCTTCCAAATGATCTACACATGTCACAAAACTCATAACACACACACATATAAATGAAACCATGTTAATTTCCTAGCTTTTAATCATGAATTCACTTTAGATACATAAAATAAATAACTTTGGAAAACAAGGATCCTAACCCATATAATCATGAAGATGGTTACTTGAGGTAGGCTTTTAGGCTAGATAGTTATGAAATGAGGGCTAAATGGTATGAAAGGATGGAAATATGGATGAATATGGAAGACAATTTTGAGATTCAACATACCCCACAACTGAAGTTGTTGCATGTCCTCATGCAATTATTGCATTGATTCATTTATCCAAAACTTGATTTTTTTTTATATTTATTTTTTGTTTGAAATGCTTTGCTTCTTTATGAGTTTTTTCTTGTATGGATTCTCTACAACGGATCTGACCCTTGCATGGTCGTAACTGTTGTCTGCATTTAATTGAAAACCGTTGTTTTTCACGCAACCTAGCTAATAAGGCTCAAGATAACCCCAAAAATTTATCAATCAGTTACGAATTTTGAGGAAATCTCCCATGATAAACATAATTCACCCCATTCTGAGAAAACCCCATGTTTTATATTTTTTAGATTAGTTTTCATTTTGTCACAAAAATGCGTTTTAAAAATGACGTATTTAACCTCTGCTTATTTGGCCTCTGCTCAAGTAACTACTGGGTGAATTTCGTTTTTTTTTTATTGTTTGTAGTCCAGAATAGAATTGCTGGAAATTTCATGTCACCACTAAATAATCTTGAAAAATATCTTGAGGAAGAGATTCAAATCATGAATATAGGCTTATGATGAGATGGACTCATAAGGATAAGAGAGCCATGGATGCTGTAATGCCTCTCTTGTTGTTGGTCGTTGGTTTATTATGATGGAATGTTGGGTTTGTGGCATGAGCGCCTGAGTAAATTAATGGGCTTAAGGCCTTGGTTGGCACTTGGGTTTTTGTTTGCAGGTTGATTATTTCTAGTGGATTGCAGATGGTCAAGCTGGAAAAACTTAAATTTAAAGCCACTAATTGACATCGCATCATCAATTTCTTCCATTGTTTATAACCCTCGGCTGTCATTTTATTATATGTTTTGCATTGGTTGGTTTTTATTTTTATATGGTTTGTTGTTTTTTTTATGCATCCGTTTTAGTCTTTGTTTTGTTTGTTGTGTTTTATTCATTATTTATGTTTATTGTTTTTCTTTTTTTTCTTTTTTCTTTTTTCTTTTTTATTTAGTTTTTTTGTTATATCTATATATATATATTAATATATATATATATCTATTATATATATATATATATATATATATATATATATATATTATATATATATATATATAGATATAGTATATATAGAATATATATTCTTTTTCTTTAAAATATATTCACATAATTAAAAAAGAAACATTTATTTAAAATAGAGTAATTTTCTTTCAAAAGTTTTTTCTAAAGATATACTAACATGAAAATTCCTTTTTTGATCCTCCAAGTCACACAAAGTGTAGGAGGAGAGCATGCTTGAGATTTCATTAATCGATTTTTTTAAATTTGGATGCAGAAAATAAAATGAAAAGAATTGATCTCATACATGAAATTATCGCTCTTGGTCTTCATTTGTGCTCCTTATTCACGATCATTTGTTATATTGCAATTTTCCTGCCAAGGGTTAGTAAATTGGTGGCTCTTATTGCACCACAAAATTGCAAATTTATCTTAAAAATCACATAAACGTGTTTTTATTTGTTAGTCCTATTCTATTGAAAAAGAAATGAAACATTCTCTTAAGTATAAGAGAATTTCCAATGCATCCATTTGCATAACAAAATCATCAGTAAACTGATATTCATGTTTAAAATATACTCTTTGATATGTATCGGTATATGAGAGACCAACTGCCTTGATTTGAATAATGTCAAAAGATACTGAAAAATGGAATCCTGAGATTTGATAACTGTCTCAAACTAAGATTCAATGTAATCTTGTCTTCCTTGGTTTTCTGATATCATAACATGCAAGTCTTCAGAGATGTGATCTTCATTCATAGAATCAGGTGATAGACCTGCATGACACTCAGGTTTCAACAACTTCTCTTCTTTAACATGCATCCATGATTCTTGGAAGTTACCTGAATATTTTTCCTCTTCTCATTGTTTTTTTTCAATGGAAATTGGTGCTTTATTTTGTAGTACCTCAACATTATGAGTGGATTGAGGTGTTTTATTGTTTGGTATTCCAAATGGTTGTGTAGGTATTGGAGTGGAAATGGATCTTTTGGGTACTTGTGCAGATGGTAATGGTTCAATTGAGGTCAATTGAGCATGAAATGGATGTTGTGGTGGAGATGAATAGTATGAATAACATTGAACTTGGCATTGAGGATAGTGAGGAAAATATTGAGGATAAGGTGGATTTATTATTTAAGGCCCTTTCTAACCTTGTTTCCAAGATTGGTTTTGAGGTTGGAATTGAGATGGCAAAGGTTGCCACGGCAAGGGTGTTTTCCAATTACTTTGAGATTGTTGTGCATAACCTTGCAATTGAGAAGTAAGATCTTGCATCATACCAAGTTGATGAGGTTTCCATGATATTTTGGAGCCCCATAACAATATTGTTCCAACGTTAGATTTGCTCCTTGGTAAATTTCTTTTAACCCTAGTAATGATGGACAATCTTTAGTAGTATGTGATCCTACACAAATTTCATACATTTTAATGTTATCAAGTGGACATTCATGCAAAGCATGTTTCTTTTTTCATTTAGGGCAAAACATAAATGAAGCAACATTCTCAACTATTTGCTTGTTTTTGCATTCTTAGCATATCAATTTGTTCTTTTAAATTACCAAAAATGTCTAGCAAATTGTTAAGTTCAATTTGACTTACCAATATTGATGTTGACTTACTTTTTCCATAACATAATCATGAGGGGATCTTGCATACTTTGCTTTTCCTCTTGATATGTTCTTACACAGTTCACAAATCTCTTGAAATGACAATTGATAAACATCTACTTTTCCCACCAGGTTAAGAAGATAAATACAGTCATCCTTTATAGCATTTAGTAGGAGAGTTTTTAATATGTATGATCCTAAATTATGCATTTTATCTCTTTTGACATGATATGTAAATCTCTCTCCACTAAATCTTCTAAGCTTTCATCCTCTTTTTTATTCATCCTAAAGACTTGATTTCTAAGGTCATGGTTTATACAATAATCTTTGTATTTTTCCAAAAGTACTCTTTTCATACCATCCCATGTCCTTATAGAATTTTTAACTAAAGTCATGAACCATTTAAGAGCTCTATCCTTCAATGTTGCCGGAAACAAATTCAACTTTTGAATGTGTAATAAGTAGCCATAAGATATAAAAATTATTTCAAATTCAAACAGAAACGTTTCTGGGTCTTCTGATCTCATACCATTGAAGATAGGAAGTACAGATGGAGATATGTTCTTCATATGAACATTGAGATCAGTTTCTTGAAGGGGAAATCCAAAAGGATCTTCCTCATCTTCACCATCTCCATCCATTTCTTATACCTGCAAAACTAGGAATTTATGATATGGATGGGTTTTTTATGTTTTTTTAGTGAATGGGGGTTTTGTTTTATGAATTTTTGTCTTTTCTAATTTCTATATAAATGCAAGTAAACCTAATGAAAGCTATTTCTAAACAATATTCCTAACTAGTTACATCTAAATATGATTCCCCAACAATGATGCCAAAAATGTAGGGTGATTTAATGGTATGCTAAATCCCTTGTCATTTTAATATGTCGACCCGGGGGTTTCGTAAACTTAGAAGAAAACCAAAATATATGGGAACTCATATGAAACTGTTGTAGAAAGTTTGTTTAGGATGAAAAGAGAGAAATGAAATGCATATTACAAATATAACTAAAGAAAACTACAAAAGAAATCTCATGCAAGAAAACCAAATTAAATTCTAAAGCTCGAATGAATGAACTAATGCCACGACCTATGTAAACTATTCAAAAGAAAACTAATCTATGAACAACTATAGGAAGAAAACTATGATAATCTAGAAAGAAGTAAGTTAATCAGAAAACAGTAAATAGAAACTAGTGATTTAATTGTCAAGCAAGAAAACTAAGATAGCCAGTAAGCAAGCAGTTTAATGACAATCAAATCAAATGTAAGAAAGTAAATCAAACTTGCAGAATGCAAATCACACTTATAAAAATTAAAGCACACTTGCATGAAAGGAAATAACAGAAATTAAACTATGTTATAGTTGTTTGCAAATTGTGGTTGATGGGGATCCCTCCATTCCTCAAAGAGCACACAAGAACAAATATCACATCTTAAGAATTAAACAACACTCATAACTCATGATTTGGAGAAAATGATATTATTCATGTTGAATGAACAATCATAAATCTGATGCTAATGAATAACTAAAAACTGTTATCTTCCTTTGAAGGATGCTCCTCCTATTTATACATGAATTAGGGATATTATTAATCTAGCTTGTCATTAATGTCAATATGGCAATATTCTGGATAGTAAACAATGATGTGAAGCCAAGTAGAGAAGATCCATGAAGCAATAGGGGTATGTCAATATGGCAATATTCTAGGATACTAAATGATGATATGAAGCCAAGGAGTAGCAGAGCAGATCTGTGAAGAAACAGGAGCAAGAAGCTAAGGAGAAAAGCCATGAGGAGAAGCCAAAGGAAAGCCAAGCTAGCCAAGCCATAAATATTACAAAGTATCAGAGGAGTTAACAGAGGAGCCATATTAGAGTAGAGAAGAGCGGAAAGTGAAGGGAGCTGAGATGATTAGGTTTTGAGTGAGAAGCAAGAGGTTAGGTGTTAGAGGGGGTTTGAGACAAAGGTCAATTTATTATTGTAATTGAGCTGAGAGGGCAAGACTCGTGTATGGTGTGGACTCTTGTTACTCTATGTATCTTTGTTCAATAGTTAACTGGGTATTTCTTTGTATTCCCACTGAATGGATCGATGGTGATCCAATTTTAAGTGAATGACTTGACATATGAATGTCATGTGTTAAATGGAGTATGGTAGAAACTGTGGTTTTACCACAGAGTCCATCAAAAGAAAGCGATATAAGTTAAGGAGGAAACATACAGAGAGTGCATAGGATCCATTGGATCTCATAGATCAATAGTCATCGCATGGTGGAAGAGCATGGAAGATAATCAGCGAAGAGGTGGTTTCTCAAAACCATAAGTGGTATTTCGAGCGGACAAAAAGCTATAAGCTGTATTGAACGGTAGTCACCTGATTCCATTAACCGTTCGACATATAGCAGTCAAGGAGAGAGAAAGACCGCTTTATCAGGCAGGTATTCTCCATGCTTGTGTCTCACCCGAAATCATTTTGGATCATCAGATCAAGCGGATCCAGACCAATGGCCACAAAGTGTCATGAAAGTTGATTGATCAGGAAAAGGCATCAACCGTTGATCTGATGGAAGGAGATCAACAGTCGAGATCAAGTGGACTGGTTGGTGATTAGGGTAAGCCACAACCATCAGATCCAGCACTAGATTGACGATCGCGATTTAATTGCTAATCTCAATTATGAAGGATTGTAACCCCCGAAACCTCTGATTGTGATAATACATGTAGACCCGCGGCTCCATTTAAACCACCTATTGAAATATCACATCTTCCATATTGCAAGCCTCTTGTAAAGCCTTGCCACATTGAAAGTGCCAAATGCGATAATAACATGGACCCAAATGCACCATTTAACATGAATAAATGTAATATCACATCTGTGTTGTATCGCTAGTCTCTAAGGGATGTCAAACCACCGATTGTGATAAGGCTGTGGACCCGACAGACTTATTAAAAGAATTTTAATATAATATCACATCTGATAGGGGCAATTGGCCATCAGCTATGGTATGGGAACAATTTATAAAAGACCTTCGGAAGCCACGATTTTGATTAAGGGAATGCGATGTCTGTGAACAATTAATGTATATTGTATGAATATTAAAAGGGGCCTCTTTGATATTTTTTAATGTGCAACAATATTTTAATCTGGCCTCTCTTCTAAATTAACGTGTCCTATGAGTATTGAAACACTTGAGTAGATGGAGGAAGCCATGGATCTAGAAGTCGAAGAATCAAGCGAGCACAGAGGAAGCTAAAGCAACCGGAGGAGGGAAGCTAGAAGGTCGAGTGAGGATTGAGGAAGACAAAGCTCAAGAAAGCAAGGAGGAAGTCAAAGATCAGCATATTAGGCTTATATAATAGAAAAAAAAAGGTGGTTTGTTGTTGATGAACTAGAAGAAAGGAGCAAGCCGTAGGTCCAATGGGATAGAAAAGGGTCAAAGGTCCAGTAGGACAGGAGAAAGTTGAAGGTCCAACAGGACCGGAGGAAGCCGACGGACGAAAAACTTTGTTGATCAGGCTAACCTGTGAAAGGCTCAGACCAGCGATGAATTAATTAGGTACATAACACAACCTGAAGAACAATTTTGTCAAAAGATAAATAAATTTTCATTTGATATCGCTTGAAGGGAACAATATCTAGCACCAATATTTGAATGTATTTTTGTGAAGTAAGAGATTGTAATAATAAGAACAATGCATAGTAGTCATGTTGGAAGCATTTGCTGTGACAGTGAGAACAAAGGCTTGAAACAGAGAGTTGGTTCTTGTACAGAGCTTAGTGTAACTAATAGTAGACTCACTAAAGCTGTGTGGAGACACTATCAGATATCATGATGGCTATTTGATATCATCATGAGATAAATTTTGTAGATTCTGTGTGGACAGTATGAAGAGTTGTAAAGACTTCTTCATATGAAGACTAGTTGCCATTGATGTTGTAGTATGGAGAATACAATGAAGCTGTAAACAGATAGAATTCAGTAAAGAAGAGTTTTGGGAGCAGAACATTACTATCAAAAATTCCTTGACAATATTGGGTTGGAGCCCTTGGGGTTGGTGCCTCAAAAGTTATAAGGATTGGTGTCCTTGGAGTTGGTTCTCCTATATCCAATGTTGGTGCCTTGACAGCAGACGGTTGAAGCCCTTGAAGTTGGTGTCTCAGAACTCGAAGGATTGGTGTCCTAGGAGTTGGTGCTCCTAAGTCTAAGGTTGGTGCCTTGACAAAACAGAATTGGTGCTTTGGAGGTTGGAGCCTCACAAAAGTCCAAGTTGGTGCTTGGCAACAGATTGGAACCATATAAATATTGTATCTATTTTATTGCAAAGATTATATTAATAAAAGCATTTATTCTCATTGTTCATCTTGTGTTCTGAATATAAATGTTTTAACTGGTAAAATAACGATTGAAAAGAAATACTGATTCACCCCCCCCAGTATTTCCAATAATTGGTATTAGAGCCAGTACCTTCATTTAAAACCTAACAGCTTGAAGGTTGTGTTATCAGGAAAACTAGTGTCCATTCAGAGCTGTTATTCCCACGAAGATGGGTAGCTATCTTAGAAACAAACTAACTAAAGTTACTTGTGTTTTCCTTTATGAGAGATAGATGAGAGAGAAGCAAAGAGTACCAACCTCAATCTTTCGCTTGGATCCTTGCATGTTTCCTCCCTCCTTTGACAAAGCTTCACCACTCCTTCCTTGCTTGTCCCACTTCAAAGAACACTAGTAGGGTCAATGCAGCATAATACCATCAAAGCATAGAGATCTATAACCATAAAAAATATAGGATCAAATATATTTAACCATACGAATGCATATATCATTGAAAGATTCAGAGATATACAAGAATATGGAGGAAAACTCAAATAGCTTTATTGATAGAAGTAGTAGAAGAGAGGATTATAACCCATTGATCTGACCCAGTGCCATCCTCCTATCATGAAAGCCCTCTTCACCTCATGAAAATCTAGATCACCCAACAATACAATGTTGCACAGAGAAACCAACAGCACTTCCTTACAAAATACAAAATTCCAACCACTGGATCTCTAGGGTGAGGGATCCATGTATAGATATTTGTAGGTGGGTGAGTTAGCTTCTAGGATTTTGATTAGTGTCATTTCTCTAATAGTTCTTAGTTCCACTTGGAGATTTCATGATCTCTTACTCATCCCTGGGCGAATTCAGAGAGGCAAGCATCAAATGGGCAGTTTCTAGAAGATTCTCTGGGTTTCCACTTAGCACTCTCTACCATTTGTTTGATCTCACTCATTGCAACCTACAGAAGGGATTTTCAGTATGCATCGCACTTTTTGCATGTAGCAGGTGAGATGAATTGCACCCTAGCACTGAGCAGTTTGTATGGTCCAGTTTTAACTAGTTCTAAGTAGTTTTTCAGGGAGAACTTCTGGGAGATGATGTAATCAGCTAACCTTGTTCCTTTAGGGTATGAAACAACACTTTTAGGGGCTTAGAAGCCCTTGGTTTATGGACATATGAGATTGGGGTTGCAGTGCCCAAATATGTCTATAACAGTTTCCCCCTAAAGCATGAGGTTGTAAATCTTCTAATGTCAGGTGAAATGCTTTATCATGAGGATTTGAGGTTTTTTGAACTAGAAGGTGACCTATAATAAGATACAATACAATACATTATCTTCATAATATTTTCATGATCTATCTGAGGTGGCTATTCCCGTGCTCAGCTTTATAAATTCATTTTCATGGACATAGGACAGACAACTGCCTGTGTTGCAGACTGATGATTCTGGTAGAGGCATCATGCCTTAGCTTGAATGATTATCCGTGCAGCTATGATGTACATTTGATGTCTCTATTTCCTTGAATATATCGCAGCCTGGATGGATGAAATTAGATCCGGGGTCTTCAAACTCATTCAATCTTCACCCAAGGTACAAGTCGATCCATGTGAAAAGATGTTCTGATGTCGAACATGGAAAGACATCACCTGATTACCGGCCAATGATGTAAGTTGTTAACAGGCGCGAGAGGAATCACTGATAATGATGATGACCCTCAAGGTACTGCAGTACAATTCACGTGGTGTGAATACATGAGTTGATTTCAAACACCACGTAAAATCTTTCGATCGAAGGCCATTGATGTATACCTATCACTGGAAGTGAGAAACTTTCCATTAAGGCATGCAAGCTTCAAAGTACTAAAAGGGTTGTTCCTAAGTCGACTTCTTGGATAACGAGCTGATGTCGATAAGAAGTGACCCGTCGTAGGAGGGCCTTAATGAATCCCACAACTACGACACAGAATGGAGGTCATGAAAGAATGGAGCGTGAAGGTATTGCAGCACAGGAGGTGTAAGCTGGGTTGGTGAATTCTCTGAGTGACTTCTCTTGAACATATCGGTGACACTGAAATGGATTGGTAGTGTTAACCTCAAAAATGGATGATACAAAGGACCAATGGTGATATGACTGGTGAATAGAATAACCCAACCCGACTCAATCATGTTGATGGAGTGAAAGTGTCATGTTCAAGAGCGACCTGCTACCAATAAAGTTTCTTCATGTTTTCTTCCCAATTTTTCTCCCGTCATTTCTGACCAGTACCTCTTTATTTTTATCAAGCTTGAGGAGGATAACATAGGCTTGTTCTATAATTTTCCCTTCGGGCAAACCTGTTTCTATGTTTTAACGAGCCTAGCGACAGTGAAAATTGCTCTTGTCTGTAATGGACACGTTTGTCGCTATTGTTTTAATGAGTTTAACGACAAAGATAACACAGTCATTTTCAATTTTAGAGAGACTGAAAAGAGACGGAAAGGAAACTCCAGTAATCCTTTTTCGTAGTATAATCCATTAATTCTGAAAAAGTATAAAATGATACGAAAGGAATGAATTTTCCGATCACTTTAACGAGCTGAAAAAGACAAGTTCTTGATATTTTTGTGTAATGATCCCTCGGGTCCAAAACGATTAAAATATAGAGGAGGGATGGCACTTCCAATGACTTTAACAAGTTGGAGAGGCCAATTGCTCAACAATATTTTTATATTTTATGAGTCTAAAAAGAGCTTAAAAGAGACTCGTCTTTGAGGAACGAGTGATATTTTCGGGTAGCAGCTGGTTCCAGGTAAGGTTTGGAACTTTTCAATCATGGTAGTGCAAAGAAGATGGCTAACAAAATCACTCATCGCAGCTGTTCCTCAAAAGGGTAAACTATCAAGTGGAGGCGGATGATCGGCGAAAAAGTGGAGGTGATGGTAAGAACACGACCAAGGCTCAAAAGCTGATAGTAACGCGATCACAAAGGTTATTTACCAGAAGTGGGTTCATTTTTTAATGAGCTTAAACTCTGGGGGAACATATGCTCATTGCTAGGTTTTTCTTTTAACGAGCTTGAACTCTGCGGAAACATTGCTCATGGGTGGGTTCATTTTTTAATGAGCTTGAACTCTGGCGGAACATATGCTTATTGATAGGTTTATTTTTTAACAAGCTTGAACTTTGTGTAAACCTGCTCGTACGAGTCGCATAATAAGGATGTATCTCATCAGTAGGTTCATTTTTTAGGGAGCTTGCCCCATTCATAACTTTGCTCCGGAGCCTTTTTTATGCAAGCTAGGAACTACCTACCTACAAGATTAAAGGGTTGAGAGCCTACAAACTATGAAAATAAAAGGTTTCTTTTCACTTGTATGCAAAAGGTTTGCATGCCTCCAAGTATAAAGAGAGGTAGATTTTCCAGGTTACGATACGAAAGTTCTCGCATTAGCAAGATTGTTCCATCCGCATTTGCAGACAAAACACTTCCTTGCCTCTATCCATCGAAATAGACAAAGGTGAATGGTGTCAGTTCCAATCACATAACTTTTTGATGAGGGAATCTTATTCCAGTCTAATCTCATTTTCCTAAATGGATGAGTGTGTCAAACTAGTCATATATCCTACGTGGAAACCTATCTTATATCTGGGGTTTTCCTGTCGAAGCAGACCAGGGCGCATGCCCCTTGGGTTTAGTCACATTCACCAAATAACTCGCGCTCATCAAGTGGATGGAATGGAGATCGATGAGACATTCCTTGTGCAAAAACACTAGTTAGGGATGGCACTTGACTAGTAGCTATGTTTGAACCAGGGAATGAAAGTTGGTCTACGAGCTAGACCACTCTGCCTTCATGCGAGAAACACATCACTCGAAAGAGTGAGGAAACAATAGCTCCCATGCTATAAATGTAGTCACACCCAAGGAGTAGATTGTAATATAATGGCCCTTGGACTACCATTAGGTTTAGATAAACGATTTTCCTTCTCAAATTTATAGGAAAATTTGGAAGGATCCCTAACAGTCAACTAGTTCCTTTGTTGAAGCCTGACAGATTTCGAATCTCAGGCAGAAGCAATGGTGAACCAAGTGCTTTCCAAGTAGTGGAGGAAAGGATACTCACGGAAGCCCCTTCATCTATGATAGTACCAACCATGATCATTCTGTAAGCTTGTACTATGATTCGGAATGGTACATTAGATGGTAAGCGGGGTCTCCCTGGTAGATTCCAATCGAAGGAAATGACTAGATTGCTTGGAGGAGGGACCGAATAGATGGCCGGATGAATCTTTGATGAACTTCCTTCCCACGGTAAAGGAATGAGTAGATTGACCCCAGGTTCATCGGATTTTGTGTTAGCAAAAAGAATTTGAACGGTGTCGTTCTCATTCTCTTTGGTGACTGTATCATTTGAAGGTAGACCTTCTAAAGACAAGACTGGGCCAACTGCCATCTCGACCTATTGACTTTGGTCCTATGTGGACTCAAAGGGTTTATCTTCATTGATAGATGATTTGACCGACAACAAAGGTGTGTTAGTTAGATTTTCAACTAGTGATGGACTTGGCAAGAGGTTCTTGTATGCAGGAGGAAGCCGTAGCGGTGAAGCAGGACGGTTATCCAAGACTCTTTTAGCTTCGTCCAAGAAGGGACAATGGTGGAGGGCATGATCTCCTTCACACAGTCTACAAGGCAATTTAGATCTTCCTTTTTTTCCATTGACTGCATTTTCAACTGTTGAAAGTGTACTTTCTACATGATCGTCAGAGGTTAAGGACACCAAATTGTGCAAGCGGGGAGACTAGTCCCTTAAGATCCGTGGGATGCAAGGAAAATCTCGATGATAGTGGTATCCTTTGCAAATGACACATGGAGATTTAGGTTTGGATGGTGTAGCATGTGAATTTTCACCAGACGATGCATGGTTGCCCCCTTTTGCCGTTAGCTTCTTCTTCTTCTTCTCCTTACCTTTCTTCTTCTTCTCAGTTACTTGGTTTTTAGTTTTACTAGCTTCACCAAGCAAAGAGGAAGAAGGAGAGAGAGAAACAAACAGAGTAGAAGGTTGGGGGGTAACTCTAGTATCATCTGGTTGCTGATTTGATTTCTCACAAATCACGGTGTTTTGAACAACAGAGGTCAAGAAAATGCATACTGGCAGGCCAATTGTAAGTCTTGGAAGGGACAATGTAGCCATATGAGGTGCACCAACATCTCCCCAAGAGGAGAAGGGACTAGGATTCCCCCCAAGGGGAAATCCTTGATTGGTGGACTCCATTTTCTTAACCTAAGACCAACGAGGGAATAGTGATGTTATTCCAATTAAAATAAATTTTATGACGCTTTGACACAACTTGCTTTTTCAATTTTTAAGAGTCGAGAAAAAGCTAAAGATGACTCTAGTTGCCTTCGATTTTAATGAGCCTGAAGTGACAAGTGCTCAGATGGACCTTTTCTTTTAAGGAGTCTGAAAAGGAAAGAAAGTGACTACTCTGGAAATCTAGATAGAGGGATTATGAAACCAATTGCAAAATTGTAGAATACTTTTTAAGATATGGAAATCAATCTTCCCGAATGCTATGTTTAGTGCATTGCGATCGATAGGGCAGCAGACACGACTTCCTAAGGATAAAGGATATAGCCTATTGTGGTCTCCCAATATATACTCGATGGTACATGGGAGCACAAGTCTGTATTGGCACTTGTCGTATCAAAGAGGAGGAATCACCCAACCTATGATGAAAACAATATTTACCAGGCTTTACGACGCTGGAAAAAGTCTCTAGCATAGACTTCTAGATGTTGTGCATTAGGTTCCAAAGCGTTTTTATGTTCATTGAGGTTTATTTTACAGTTGATCTTTCTTAAGAAGTTTCCTTTAAGGTTCACTGCATGATGTAGATATACAATTCCTAAATATGCAATCTAAGATGATAAACAGTCATTTACTTTCTTTTTGCAATGAAAATCCTAGCTACTAAGGAAAGAGAAGTAAAATTCTTTCAACATAGAGCAGAGAGCACACACTAAGATGCACTGTCCTAAATAAATTTCCACATGCATTCTAAACAAAAATGCACATGCATGTATTTGTTTCTCAGTTTCCTTGATGTGAGAATGACAAAAAGAAAACTAAGTACATATCTGAACTATCTTTTCTCAAAGCGACACTTCAACAATTTCTTTTCAAAAACGAAAGGAAGATTAAGACAACACTTTCAATTTCAATTTGAAAAATTCTTTCGACACTTCAAAGAAATTATGATTCAAGTCAAATACAATGGCAAAAGTGTAATCGACTATCTAAAAGAGGAAGGCTTTACGACACTCTTTTCTTTGACTAAAAACGACACTTGTGACACTTTCAAATCAGAAGACGACAATTCGATTAAGCTACTGTTTGCAAAGGAGAACTGTAAATGATGAAAAATGCATAAAAACATTCACAATTATTTATCAATGGAGGCTGAATAATGCAAAGGAAGAGATTTTCAATAGTAATATACTGATCATAGACAACAAAAATACTGAATAAAGCTGAAGGCAATGAAGAAAAAACCAAAATTTGGAGGCAGAAACAGTCTCACTCAATCATCGCACCTGTAACACAAGGAAACAAGGATGCATCTCACCTGCAACACACGAGAGGTGTGATGTATCCAGGTTGCCAATGAGAGATAGTTCAATAGTCTAGGGATGAGACTGAGCTTGGTTTTTTCCCACAGTTTGCAGCTTAGTTCAGGGATTTAGGCTGAGCTAATGATAGGCAGCAAACACAAAGTACATGGGCTGATCTAATGAGGTTACTTGAGCTACCACCAAGGCACTTAGGATGTTTGCAAGTCAAATGTTCAGTTCATAAACTAACCCAGAGATTGACTGAAGCAGCGTTGATCTACTTTGTAGTTGCATAGCAAAAGCAGTTCGAAGGATGGCTAGCTTAACTTCAGGCTCTGTTTGTAGTTTATAATGCAAAAAACAGTGACTAACAATCACATTATTCACTTCCCAGTGGAGTCACCATTTTTTTATCGGGAAAACTAGTGTCCATTCAGAGCTGCTAGTCCCACTAAGATGGGTGGCTATCCCAAAAACAAACAAACTAAAGTTACTTGTGTTTTCCTTTATGAGAGATAGATGAGAGAGAAGCACAGAGTACCAACCTCAGTCCTTTGCTTGGCTCCTTGCTTGTTTCCTCCCTCCTTTGACAAAGCTTCGCCACTCCTTCCTTACTTGTCCCGCTTCAAAGAACACCTATAGAGTCAAAGCAGCATAATACCATCAAAGCATAGAGATCTATAACCATAAACAATATAGGATCCGATATATATTAACCATACGAATGCAGATATCAATGCAAGATTCAGAGATATACAAGAATATGGAGGAAAACTCAAACAACTTTATTGATAGAAGTAGTAGAAGAGAGGATTACAACCCATTGGTTTGACCTAGCGCCATCCTCCCAGCATGAAAGCCCTCTTCACCTCATGAAAAGCTAGATCACCCAACAATACAATGTTGCACAAAGAAACCAATAGAACTTCCTTAGAAAATACAAAATTCCAACCTCTGGATCTCTAGGATGAGGGATCCATATATAGATATTTGCAAGTGGGTGAGTCAGCTTCTCAGATTTTGATTAGTGTCAATTCTCTGATAGTTCTTGGTTCCACTTGGAGATTTCATGATCTCTTACTCATCCCTGGGCAAATTCAGAGAGGAAAGTGTCGAATGGGCAGTTTCTAGAAGATTCTTTGGGTTTCCACCTAGCCACCTGCCTCTGCCATTTGTCTTCTCTCACTCATTGCACCCTATAGAAGGGCCTTTCAGTATGCATCACACTTTTTGCATGTAACAGGTGAGATGCATCACACCCTTAGCACTGTGCAGTCTGTATGGTCCAGTTTTGACTATTTCTGAGCAGTTTTTTAGGGAGAACTTCTAGGAGATGATGTAATCAGTTGACCTTGTTCCTTTATGGTATGAAACAACACTTTTAGGGGCTTAGAAGCCCTTTGTTTATGGAAATATGAGATTGGGGTTGCAGTGCCCAAATATGTCTATAATAGGTTGATCTTTAGAACACAAATGGCTACGTCAAGGAAGAAAGTCTCCAATCCTCCTAAGGATGTGTCTCCCTCTACCACTAAAATAGAAGACAATCAATTTGAGGAGGCTCCATGGTTCAATGGGAACTTTAATATGTGGGAAGCAAGAATGAGGAATTTCTTAGAGACTCAAGGCATTGAAATCTAGAAATCAGTGATTGTTGATAACATGATGGATGGAGAATCCAAGGAGTATAATGCAAAAGAAATGAAGGCAATCTTGAATGGGCTGCCTGATTCTATAAAGAACAATTTAGGAAAATGTTTGTCACCAAAGGGTATATTGGACAAACTTCATGACCTTCACTCAAAAGGAGCATTGACCATGACCATCAATCAAGAAGATGATGGAAATCAAGAAGGAAATCCAGAACCCATCATAGAAGCTGAAAATGAGAATGATGATATCAAGACTAAAGAAGATCTAGAAGATGAAGAGAATGAAAAAGATCTTGTAGAAGATCTCCTCACTCAACTTATGGCTTCCATGGAAGAGATTATCAATCTGAAAAAGGAAAACAAGGAACTTAATAAGAAAGCACTAGGTGGTGACAAAGACCAAACAAGGAAGAAAGTTGACCTTGTCAAGCTTCAAGTACAAGAAAGGGATGAAGAGCTTGCCAAGCTTAAGAAGGAATTTCATCAAAGCAAAACAAAGCAGCATGAAGAAGTCATATCCATGACAAATCAATTGGATAAAGCAAAGAAACAAGTAGATACCTTGTCAAGTCAACTTGAACAAAGGCTCAAGGGCTTGAACAAACTTGAAGAAGAGATTGGTCAGTACAAGGTAGACTTCTCCTCTCTCAAATCTCAACTACAAGAAGAAAGAAAGTTAGCACAAGGAGTTGAGAAGACAATGGAAGCATTGTCAATCATAGAAGAAGAGGTCAATGAAGCAAAAAATGAGAGAAACGCCATGATATTTAAACTAAAAGAAAAGGATGAAGAAATCTTCAAATTAAAATCTAACATCAAACTTATTAAGGCTGAAACATGTAAAGCTACAAGGATCAAGGAAGAAATGGAGAGCGGTCTAGCAAAGGAAAATGAAGAAATCTTCAAAATGAAGTTAGATATCATCTCCCTTAAAATAGAAGCAAATGAAGCTGCTCATATAAGGAAGAAACTAAGAAACAACTTGCTAAAAAGAATAATGAGTGTGAAAGATTGGAAGAAGAGATTGTCTTCCTCAGGAAAAAGGTTGAAGGTGTAAACAAAACCTTGAAGAGCTCTCAAGCTTTGGATGACATTCTCATCCATCAAATATGTACATTTGATAAATCAGGTCTCAGGTATGCAGGTGAATCCTCAAACAAGAATGGTAATGTTTCAAGCAAAATGGATGTGAGGAAGCTAGAAAGAAATGTTGATGCTCCCAATTCCAGCAAAGGCAAGGAGAAAATTCAAGGTAACAATGGAAGAAATCCTGCTCCAAGAAGAAATGTAGATAATTTCAAGGATGCTAGAAGTACTGGTTATCATCAAAGGATCTCAAGATAGAAATACTTTAGAGGTACATCAAGGAAATCTCCATCTCCCAGGTACCAAAGTTTATTTCTTGGTTATTGTTATTCTTGTACAAACTTTGGACACATGGAAAAGGATTGTAGAGCACACCATAAAGATAGATATTATGGTGCCCAACAATCTCTGAGGAAGAATTTTGCTGGAAGAAATTATGAATTCATATTCATGAACAATGTAGAATGCTTCAAGTTTCATAACATTGGTCATATGGCACGTGATTGTAACTTAACTTGGGCTCTTACATAAGCTAGAACCATGCAAAAGAAGAAAGTTACACAAGTATGGAGAAGGAGGAAAATACAATCTGAAAGTCCCTTGAACTCTCCAGCCAACAACACATGTTGTTGACTTGATCTTTGACAATCTGAGCATTTGGTAGGAAGATTCTGCTAAAAGAGATGATGCATACAGTTGAGTGTTAGAGAGGGTTTGAGACAGAGGTCAATTTATTGTTGTAATTGAGCCGAGAGGGCAAGATTCGTGCCTGGTGTGGACTCTCGTTACTCTATGTATCCACGTTCAACAATTAACTGGGTATTTCTTTGTATTCCCACTGAATGGATCGATGGTGATCCAATATTAAGTGAATGGATCGATGGCGATCCAATATTAACTGAATGAATCGATATATGAATGTTGTGTGTTAAACAGAATGTGGCAGAAACCGTGCTTTTAACACAGAGTCCATCAAAAGAAAGTGAGATTAATTTAAGGAGGAAACAGACAGAGAGTTCACAGGATCTGTTGGATCTCATAGATCAATGGTCATCGCATGGTGGAAGAGTGTGGAAGATAATTAGCGAAGAGGTGGTTTCTCAAAACCATAAGTGGTATTTTGAGTGGACAAAAAGCTATAAGTTGTATTGAAGGGTAGTCACATGATTCCATTAACTATTCGACACGTAACAATCAAGGAGAGAGAAAAACCACTTTATCAGGTGGGTATTCTTAGTGCTTGTGTCTCACCCAAAATCGTTTTGGATCATCAAATTAAGTGGATCCAGATTAACAGTCACAAAGTGTCGTGCAAGTTGATTGATCGGGAAAAGGCATCATCCGTTGATCTGATGGAAGGAGATCAATGGTGGAGATTGAGCGGACTAGTTGGTGATTAGGCTAAGTGACAACCATTGGATCAAGTGCTAGATCAATGGTCGCGATTTAATTGCTAATCATAGTTATGAAGGACTATCACCCCCAAAACCTCTAATTGCAATAATACATGCGAACCCGTGGCTTCAGTGTAAACCGCCTATTGAAATATATCCGACATATTGCAAGCCTCTTGTAAAGCCTTGCCACATTGAAAGCATTGGTTGCGATAATAATGTGGACCCAAATGCACCATTTAACATGACTAAATGCAATATCGCATCTACGCTGTATCGCTAGTCTCTAAGGGATGTCAAACCACCGATTGCGATAAGGCTGTGGACCCGACGGACTTATTAAAACTAGTTTAATATAATATTGCATCCGGTAGGGGCAATCGGCCATCATTTATGGTATGGGCACGACTTATAAAAGACCTCCGAAAGACGCAATTGTGATTAAAGGAATGTGATGTCTATGAACAATTAATGTATATTGTATGAATATTAAAAAGGGCCTCTCTGATATTTTTTAATATGCAACGCTATTGTAATTCGGCCTCTCTTCTGAATTAACATGTCCTGTGAGTATTGGAACACTCAAATAGATAGAGGAAGCCATAGATCAGGAAGTTGAAGAATCAAGCGAGCATAGAGGAAGCTAAAGCAACCAAAGGAGGGAAGCCAAAAGGTCGAGCGAGCATTGAGGAAGCTGAAGCTCAAGCGAGCAAGGAGGAAGCCAAAGGTCAGCATATCAGGCTTATATAATAGAAAAAAAAAAGTTGGTTGGTTTTTGGCGAACTGGAAGAAAGGAGCAAGTCATAGGTCCAACGGGACAGAAAAGGGTTGAAGGTCTAGTAGGATAGGATGAAGTAGAAGGTCCAACAGGATAGGAGGAAGCTGACAGACGAGCAACTCTATTGATCACGCTAACCTATGAAAGGCTCAGACTAGAGATGAATTAATCAGGTACATAACACAACCTAAAGAAATTTTTTGTAAAAAGATAAATAAAGTTTCATTTGATATTGCTTGAAGGGAACAATAGCCAGCACCAGTATTTGAATGTGTTTCTAGGAAGTAAGAGATTGCAATAACAAGAACAGTGCGTAGTAGTCACGCTAGAAGCATTCACCGTGATAGTGAGGAAAGAGGCTTGAAACAGAGAGTTGGTTCTTGTGCAGAGCTTAGTGCAGCTAATAGTAGACTCACCAAAGTTGTGTGGAGACATTATCAGAGATCATGATGGCTATTTGATATCATCACGAGATAACTTTTGCAGACTCTGTGTGGAAAGTATGAAGATTTGTAAAGATTTCTTCATATGAAGACTGGTTTCCATTGATGTTGTAGCATGGAGACTACAGTGAAGCTATAAATAGACAAAATTCAATAAAGAAGAGTTTTGGGAGCAAAACATTACTATCAAACATGCCTTGACAAGATTAGGTCAGAGCCCTTGGGGTTGGTGCCTTAGAAGTTGGAAGGATTGGTGTCCTTGGAGTTGGCGCTCCTATATCCAAGGTTGGTGCCTTGAAAGCAGAGGTTTGGAGCCCTTGAGGTTGGTGCCTCAGAACTGGAAGGATTGGTTTCCTGGGAGTTTGTGCTCCTATGTCCAAGGTTGGTGCCTTGACAACAAATTGGAACCATATATATATTGTATCTATTTTATTGCAAAGATTATATTAATAAAAGAATTTATTCTTGTTGTTCATCTTGTGTTCTAAATATAAATGTTTTAACTGGTAAAATAACGATTGGAAAGAAATATTGATTCATCCTCTCCCGTCCCCCCCCCGCCTCATATTTCCAACAGATATCTACTCAATAAATGTAGATCCCTTAAATATCTACTAGATCCATACTTGTATCAACTTATCCCTAAAGACTAGATACAAATCCCATGACTCATAAAGATCTCCATGATATTCGTCCTTGGAATATGGCCCACCTCTTGAGGTAAAATTCGAATGTGATCTTGGGAGGCCACATAAGGGTGCCTTGGAAGCTTCCATATGATCTACACATGTCACAAAACTCATAACACACACACACACACACACACACACACACACATATATATATATATGAAACCATGTTAATTTCCTAATTTTTAATCATGAATTCACTTTAAATACATAAAATAAATAACTTTGGAAAACAAGGATCCTAACCCATATAATCATGAAGATGTTTACTTGATATAGGGTTTTAGGCTAGATAGTTATGAAATGAGGGCTAAATGGTTTATTAAAAGATGGAAATATGGATGAATATGGAAGACAATTTTGAGACTCAACAGTCATAGGGAATTGTGGGAGGTGTGAAAAAATATTGTGTAATAGATGCCCCCTAAAGTATGAAGGTAGAACAGGGAGTGATGGCTGAGATTCTTTACAAGCTTTTGAAAGGATGATAATGAACATTTTCAGGAGACCTACAAATCAAGGACGCATATACACATACATATCTGATATCAAACATGAATTCACGATATGGACACATACATCCAACTAATAAGGACTATATGAAAGGATCCATGGTATGGGCACAACCATCCAAATGAGAAGGATCATCTGTAAATCTAAGATCTGAGGTATGGACACAACCATCCGATATATAAGGATCATCATAAATATCAAGTCCCATGGTATGGTCACAACCATATGTATAGCAGAAACATGTGTACAATCATGAATAACACATAACCCCATGCAGCTTGAGTCATATCAGACAAGACTTAGGGTCTTATGCTCCATCCCAACCTGATCTAAGTACAAATTTTAAGATTCAAATGAATGTGTCGAAGTTGAACATGCTAGAAAATCACCTGATTACCGGCTAATGATGTGAACTATTAACAAGCATGAGAGAAACCACTAATAATGGCAATGCCTCTTAAGGTACGAAAGTACAATCCATGAATGTGAAAATGAAGCTGAAGTCAAACACTCATGGAATCATCCGATCGAAGGCCAATGATGAAAACCTATCGTCAGATGCAAAGAACTTGCCATTAGGGCATGCAAGCTCTAAGGTATTGAAAGGGAGTTTCTAAGTAATCTTCCAGGATAATGAGCTGAAGTCAACAGGAAGTGACCCGTCGAAGGAGGGTCATAATGAGTCCTCCATTATTGAAACGAAATAAGGAATAAAGTGGAAAGAAATGAGTAGGATCCAAGGCTATAGCAAAGAGTGAGACACAATATAGGTAATAAACTGCAGATAGGACTTCTCTTGAACGTATTGGTGACACGACTCTGGAGTGTGGCAACATTTGACTCAACATAGGACCAAGGGTCATAATGATGAAGTGTAATAATCAAATGAGAGGTGAAATGGATTACCCAAACCCAGAAGGACAAGTGACTAAGTGAGGATATCCCAAACCCGACATGAGAAATAGATGAGTGTCATGTTCAAGAGCGACAACCTGCCTATACAAGAGATGTTTAACTTTCACTTTTCCCCCACTATTTCTAGTGAGTACCCCAATTATTTTTTATCACAAGCTTGAATGGGATAGCATATGCTTGTCATATATTTTAATTCTTTAAATTAATCAATACTAGTAAGTTTTACGATCCCTAGGAAGGAGAAACTCAGACTCATCATGGTGACGAGTCTTTCGTCGTAAAATTTTTAACGAGTCCAACGAAAGAATAACTAGGTATCTTTTTCGTATTTAGAGAGTTTGAAGAAGAGACGGAAAAGAAAACTCCATCATGTCCCTTTTCATAATTTGTCCCTCAAACCCAAAAAGGTAGAAAACAATATTCAAGAGAACCTCTTGACCATGTTGACTAAGGTATATCATTTTCATAAGTAGTCAATCCCATCCTGAAAAGGGGTAAATGTATACTAATATGACATCAATTCATTTAATTTAATGAGTTCGAAAATACAAGTACTCGATGATCTTTTCATTTTTCAATAGTCAGAAAAGAGCTTAAACATGACTCCTCCAGGCGGAACGAGTGGTATAAAAGGATAACAACTAGTTCCGGTGATGATGGAACTGCTCAAAACATGTAAGGTTCAAGAGGTTGGCTAATAAGACCACTCATCATATATGTTCCTCAGGCAAGGGTAAAACAACCAAGTGAAAACATATGATTGGCCAAAGAGATGGTGACATTGGAATGAAAAAACCAAGGCTCATCTGGGAAAAATCGGTTGATAAAAACAACAATCACGAGATGTAAAGTAGGAATGGTTTCATTTGTATAGAAGCTTGAAATGGAAACAAACAATGCTTGGATTTATTTTCATTTTTACACAAGCTTGAAACAAAGATAAACTATGCTTGAGATGAGTTTGCATGCCCCCAGCATAATAACTCAATTCAAGGTACAATGTAACCTTGGGTTGATTCATTATGATGGGGGCATGCAAACTAATCTCAAGCATAGTTTATCTTTGCTTCAAGATTTTGTAAAATTGAAACCATTTTCAAGCACAATTTGTTTCCTTTTCAAGCTTGTGTAAAAATGAAACAAAATCCAAGCATAGTTTGTTTCCATTTCAATATTGTGTAAAAATGAAACCAAATCCAATCATAGTTTTCTTCCATTTCAAGCTTGTGTAAAAATGAAACCATTCCCATTTTACATCTCGTGAATTTTATTTTCATCTGCCAATTTTTTCTAGATGAGCCTTGGTTTTTTCATTCCAACGTCACCATCTCTTTGGTTGATCATATGCTTTCACTTGGTTGTTTTACCCTTGTTCAAGGAACATCTGTGATGAGTGGTCTTATTAGCCAACCTCTTGATCCTTACATGTTTTGAGCAGTTCCATCATCATAGGAACCAGTTGCTATCCTTTTATACCACTCATTCCTTCAAGAGGAATCATCTTCAAGATCTTTTCTGACTATTTAAAAATGAAATGATCGTCGAGCAATTGTCTTTTCAAACTCGTTAAATTAAATGAATTGTCATCATATCAGTATACATTTACCCCTTTTTCGGGTTGAGATTAACTATTTGCAAAAAAGGTACACCTTGGTCGACATGGTAAAAAGGTCCTCTCGAATATGTTTGTCTACCTTTTCGGATTCGAGAGACAAATTATGAAAAGGGACCTCGTTGAGTTTTCTTTTTTGTCTCTTTTTCAAAATCTCTAAATATGAAAACGACACCGAGTTTCTCTTTTGTTAGACTCATAAAAATTAGACTATGAAATACTTTTCATCATGACAAGCTCGAGTTTCTCCTTCCTAGGACTCATAAAACTTACTAGGATGGATTCATTCGAAGAATGAACTTACATGACAAGAACATGGTATCCTCTTTAAGCTTGTGTAAAAATAAAGAGGTGCTCTCTAGAAATAGTGGGGGGGTGGGGGGGGATGAAAGTGAAACATCTCTTGTATAGGCAGCATGTCGGTCTTGAACATGTCAATCATCTGCATCTCATGTCGGGTTTGGGATATCCTCGCTTAGTCACTTGTATTTTTGGGTTTGGGTGATCCATTTTTCCTCTCATATGACTATTCCTTTTCATCATTATGACCCTTGGTCCTATGTTGAGTCAAATGATACCACACTCTGGAGTTGTGTCGTCAATATGTTCAAGAGAAGTCCTATCTGTAGTTTACTACCTATACATTGTCTGACCTTTTGTCACAGTCCTAGATCATACTCATTTATTCCACCTTATTCCTTGTTTCGTGTCGATGATGAGGCATCATTATGACCCTCCTTCGATGGGTCACTTCCTGTCGACTTCAACTCAATATCCAGGAAGATGACTTAGAGACGCCCTTTCAGTACCTTAGAGTTTGCATGCCTTAATAGCAAGTTCTTCGCTTCCGAAGATAGGTTTTCATCATTGGCCTTCAATCGGATGGTTCCACGAGTGTTCGAATTCAACTTCCATATTAAATTCACAGGTTTTATTGTCATACCTTGAGAGCATGTTCGACTTCGACATGTTCATTCACATGTTAGAATTCATACTTTGATCATGTTGAGATGGAGTGAAAGACCTTGAGTCTTGTCTGATATGACTCAGGTCGTGTGGAGTTATGTGTTTTTCATGATTGTACACTTTTTCTATACATATGGTTGTGACCATACCATGGGACTTTACTTTTATGATGATCCTTCTATATTGGATGGCTACATCCATGCCTTGGATCTTAGATTTATAGATGATCATTCTCATTTGGATGGTTACGCCCATGCCATGCATCCTTTCATATAGTCCTTATTATTCGGATGGCTACATCCATACCATAGATTCATGTTTTGATATCAGATATGTATATGTATATGCATCCTTGATTTTCAAGTCTCCTGACAATGTTTGTTCTCATCCTTACAAAAGCTCGTAAAGCATATCATTCATCACTCCCCGTTTTTTCTTCATGCTTTAGGGGGAATTTGTTTTACAATATTTTTTCACACCTCCTGTACTTCCCTATGACATACCTTGAAGTGCCTAAAACATGACCTTAATGTAGTGTTCTCATTCATATATGCAGCTCAAGTCCTCCCTAAGTCATTGATTGTAAAATGCCTTAAGCTTCCCCTGAAGGAAATAGCTCTAAAACCCTAATTTGAGCATCATCACTCTTATGAGAATAAAAATTGTGATTTTCGCATATTGCATTATACTTGACCTGAAATGACATTGCTCTATTTAATTGTATACCCGTGATGATCCCAAAAAGGCAATTTTCCTAAATAGGATGAGAAGCTTCGTGATCTAGAAGCTTCTAGAGCGACAAGTTGGACATTTTTCGGTGTAGATGAGGTCGATTTCTCCCAAATTTGCCTCTTGGTCTTGTTCTTATGAGCTACCTCCTTGAGATGAGGACCTACTCCTATCATTGGAGAGATCCTAACTCCCTTTCCCTGCCTATATATTCATCTTTTCCCATTCCAAAATGGTGGACTTTGTCTATTTTCACCATTATGCTAAGATTGTGCCTATATGCTACTCATTTGGCTTGGAGAAGGAGTGCTTGGAGAGCCTAACTTGGACTTGGACATTCATTTAAGGATAGCATATTGACATCAAGGCTTGGTTGTATGATTCCTCCTTTATTCTATTAATATACAACTGTTGGTTCATTTTCCCTAAATGTGTATGTTCATGTATCATTTAGCTTAACACTGGTTGATCTATTAAGTAGGTTACTTTTAAATATTCTATTTGTATTTTCATGCCTCATTGTGTCTTGATCTATTGTGAAGGTGTATAAACGTTGTGAGTAGTAGGAACGAGCCCATGATGCAAGTGATTCAAGGTCTTCAATAAAGGAAAACGAGATAGCATCAGAATGAGGTAGGCCATCTTCTTCGTCTCTCATTGCAACTTTAACTTAGGAAAGTGTCTAGTAGATGGTCACATAGGTTGCTAGTCCCACTCATTAGGCTAGAAGGATTGTCTCTGTCCACAGAGAGGATTTACCTAGACAACATAAGCTCAGGTTTTCCTCCAGGTACATCTTCTGCTTCTCGAAAGTGCCTTGGTATAGTGTGGAAAGTGTATCCCACATCTCTTTGGTCATACCCTGGCTCACTATGTGTGATGCAATGTCATCTCGAACACTATCAAGAATCAACCTCTTTGCCCTCGCCATCTCCTTTCAATATTCCTTCATCTAATCTACATATATGGGGATAGCTACCACTACATCTATGAATGGATTCATGCCATATTCATCCAAAAGGAAGGACACCCTTTCCTTCCAAATGACATAGTTGGAAGCACCATCCAACCTGTCCTAATCTCATTGTTCGACAATGGCCATCTCAGAAAAATAATTCAAAATCCTCCTCTTCTCTTCTACTCAACTGTTGTTAGGCTCTACACACTCCTTACTGGAGTGAGTAAATCTTCTCACAATGACTATTGATCTTCAAGATAAAATTGAACTTCTAAAGCTGGAAGTCCCATGAGGAAAATTTCCCTTAGTTTGTGCTCTTTCTTCCTCCTGATGCTATTTTTCACTAGAAATTGATGCAAAATGCTGTGTACAGATAGGGCTTTGCTCTACAAGGAAAATATTGGTCTCTCCCTCTGCCTTTGGTAATCCTTGAATTGGATAAATTTGATTTCTTTGTCGCTCTCTCAGAGAAAACAATTTTTCCTCAATAAATTGACCCTCATGGCCAAGAAACTACGCTGCCTATGAGTGTTTCAAATTGTTGCTTATGTAGAGCTATGAAATTTCTTTTCCCTTCTTCTAGTAAGCTCTCTCACTTACAATCTACACTTTGATACCATGTGAAAATTCAGTGTCCTGAATCCTATTGCAACAACTAGAAATAATTCTCCTAATTCTTAATTAAATTTAAAAATTTATTTATTGTGAGCTACAACAAATACTAAACCAATAACACTGCAACCTACACAAATAAACTACAGAAGAAATAAAAACTGGAGAAAATAATAACACTCACACACATAAAATGACACATTTATTTTTGGACCAATGTCCCCGAAAAAACCCAACTCAGGAAAACCAATGTAGCAGCTGAGGGTTTTATTATTAAGCAGCAATGAAATATGAGTATAATAATCTAGATTCCAAATCTTGGAAATCATGTAGAGAAAATAATGGAAAAAATATCTTGAGGGAAATTTCCCTCACTCCGAGAAATCCTAACACTCAACAACTCTCTGAAAATCAAGTCATCCTCTTAGCTCTGCACAGCTACTATGTAACACCAACGCAATTTTCTACATGCTCTACTCGGAGCAACTGAAGATCAAGCCATCCAGCATTTTGCTAATTGGAAAACTGGTCCACCAACACTCTAGAAATTATTTCTGGCCTCTAAAACTAAAATCTAGCTTCACCCTAGAAAAATTGAACTTGCTTACTGAAGCTCCTACATTGCCTCTGCACTGTGTCCTAGAGAAATATATGCCTTTCTTTGCAACTACACTTGCTTGATCTGGAATGTCTCCTCTAGCCTCGTTGTCTTTGCCCCTCTCTTACTGCTTCAATCTCACTATCTCTCTCTGTGGCAACTAATTGTTGCTACTCTGGAAATTGATCTTCTAAGAAATAAAACTGCTCAACTGATTGATGTGTCTTCTCCAAGTCCCATCGTCTTCTTCTTAAAATCTTTTGTTGAGACTTCAATGACCATGATTAAATCTTAATCGATGGCTAGGATTTACTAGAAATTGGTCCATGTACTTTTCTAGAACATTCTCACCATGACTTATTTAATTATGATTAATTAATCATATTTTCTAAGTTTAGACTTAGGAAATATTTAAAAACCGACTAATAATCTAATTAAGTCACTTCTAGGTGGAGTTTCCAAAAACGATTTCTGAGTTTTGGAGATCTCATGTATTCTAGCCTCTCCACAAAATTATGTGGCTAGAACACATCTAATTCTACAAAAACTAAGACATAGAACCTAACTTTGCACTCTTCCACCCAAAGTTCACCATTTGAGACATGCTTTGGGTACCTTCCAAAGTCACCCTTAGATTTGGTATTTGGGAAAGATGAGGATTGAAATGAACGAATTGGTGAAGACAAAGCTCTCAATTTCATTTAGAGGATCCAGATGATACATCAGGCAGTGCAAGAACATTTGGAGAAGAGTCAGGCACAATATAAATCCTAACATGACAAGCACAAGATTGATCATCAATTCTAGGTTGGATACCAATTTTGGATTCACGTCAACAAGGATAGGTTTAAAGGAGAAGGAAAAAATTTGAAACCAATCATATATGGTCCATTCACCATATTATGAAAGATTGGGACAAATGCTTACTGCCTTGATCTACTGGCTTATATGAAAATGTATTCCATAGTCAATGCAGAGAGGTTGAAACTTTATGAACCTCCCATTATCATGGATTTAGAGGAGAATTTTCAAGTTCCATCAGTGGTATATTTCTCTATAGACTACTTGGATAAGTTTCTAGAAGACATCATACTAGATAAAAGGACCAAGACTTCATGACTGGGATATGTGAAGTACCTTTGAGTGGGTTTCAATGCAATGTATCCTAGCAAGGCACAATGGATTGAAGAGGAGAAAGTGAGGGAGAAATTTCCTCGCCTACTTGTTGATTGATAAGGGTTTTGGTGGCCCAAAATATCGTCAATGGGGAGTATTTATCTAGGAGCATCAAAAAAGGATCAAAATTTGAAGTCCTCGAATATCAATAAAACTAAAACCAAGTCTTATATCTCATCAAGATGATTCCAATGGTGCAAATGACACCTCAAACCGAGTCCATACAACAAAGTTATGCTAATATGAAGGTTTTGGAAAAAATTAAAATATTTAGGCACTAACAGCGCCACATGGAAATACTAGAAGGTGACACTTGGAACCACTAATGAGTGCCATGTGGCACCAACTAGAAGGTGCCAAATGTCACCCACAAACATGCCATGTGGCATCTTGATGGCGGTTGACATGGTAGGATAGGGGATGACTAATCACATAAATGGGCCAATGGGATGGGACTACGTGGCCTAATCGAATGGCATGATGTTGCACCAATTTGGCAGCTAAAAAGGTCTATCCAACCCACGGGGAAATTTCATTTTGGAGGAATGGATTAAATGGGTTGGCAGGCCACCATTTTCATATGGTTATAACCATCCAATGAACCATTTAACAAAAAATCCAATTAAAATAATATGTCCATGTCCTGCTTGGTTTGACCTCGGGACCTCGCCAACCAACAATTGACTCAAAAAAATACACCAAATAGCATGCCCCAAGTGGATCCTTTGTAATATCCACCTCCCATATGTATATAAACCATACCTTTGCATTCAGAGGTGCGGAACAACATAACAGAGAGTCAGAAAACTCAATGCATAGGTTGAGAGGGGATCCATGCATAAAAGGGCATAGATCTCAAGGTTGATTCTGGGAATATTTTGGAGCATGTTCCTAGGAATATTTTAAGTACATTTTGATCTATTATGGCAAAAAATTTGAGGATGAGGTGACATTTCCTAAACCTTCTGAATTTTATACTAATTTTTGTAGAAATCTTGCAAAAAATCCATTGGTGCGGTCAAAATTTGGGATTTGAGCAACATATTTTTGGGTCATCCATAAAAGTGAGGTATTTCCATGTATTTTTCCATTATTTTCCTGAGATAATAAATAGGCCTCTCCACTTTGAAGATGGGCCCGGAGACAATTCACTCATTGTGAGTGAACTTAGTTATCAAGTCTTGGTGCATTGTCTATATTGCCTTCTTTTGGTGCTGCTTGTTCATGGATGTTTCATTTATGATGTTTTCATCATATTTAAGAAATTATGTTTAAAATCACCAAAATAAATATCCCATATCACTAACAATTAGTGTTTCAACTTCTTCACAACCTGAACCAGGGCATAGATATCCTTGTCATAGGTAGGCTAGTTAAGTATTGCCCCATGGAATACTTCAGAATGGTAGCTGTGGGGCTATGAATACGACCACTTTTTAAACACTTATTTCATCCATTTTTACTCTTCTTTATCATACCATTCATTATAATTTATCATATATATCCATTTAATAATGATTTATGCTCTTTTGGATGAATATTATTTATTCTCCTTTATTTCTAATAAATTGATGATTATGCATGATTTTATCAATGATAGTTTTAATAAATTGGTTGGAACATTACTCACCATTTTTAGCCTCTAATACAACTTCCAGATTGAAGATTTGATCATCAAATATTCCAACTCAGAAATTCGCTGGAATAAGAAGTGACAGTGTTGCAGTTGAGATTCTGGGCAAATGAAGAAGAATCTAGAAAATACGGAACGTGGGTTTTGTCCAGAATGGACCCAATTAACTTTAACAGAAAATGTTTTGCCCAAATTCGGCTTGTATTGAGAGAAACATAGGGTTCTTTGAGCATGATGTTCTTAGATTTGCTATGTGGCCATTTCCCAAATCTCAGCTGCAAAGCCAAATTTGCCTTGCTCTTGTTGAAAGATGGATGGAAATATATTTTATTGTTGATCTATTGGTTGGAAACAATCCAATTTTGTAATAGAAATCATGTTGTAATTATCTCTGTTGTAACTTCTCTCTAATCTCTCTCTGTTTAAATGAAAACAGAGATCAAATATGGGGATGGAAAAATGAGAGGAGGATAGTTGAGAGAATGCAGAACTAGGAATGATGGATTCAGAATGATGATTTGAGAATTAGAGATTTAGAATTAAGGATGCATGATTCATGATAGGATAGGAGGAAAAAGGGATTGTTGTATGTTGTAATTCTCAAGGCTTTTGCTATTGTAATGCCAATCAAGTTTAATGATTAACATATGATTTGGGAGTTGCTATTCATTCGCCTTATATGAAGTAGCCTAGCAGCATCCGCTGATGGCTAAGGTCCCAGCCTCTGGTGGAGCACGCTGCTGCTGTATATTATATCTTTAGTTCATGTGTGGTTTTTCTTATCATTTTTATTTGGTAATCTGATATGTTCTGTTATTTTACATCACAGCTCTGTTACGTTTGATCTATCGAGTAATCTCATGTTCTGAGATAGAAATATCATATCGATTTTGCAACACATTGTTGTTTCTTTAAGTGCTGATATAAATGGTTTTTACATGATACCATTGCTGGTCAATTATAGAATGTATGTGTTGTAACACTTATCCATTGGTATTACTGAATTCATCTTAGAGATTATATTTCCTTGTGATTGTTGAATCTATTGATGTTGCTGTTCCATTACAAAATACAATTGTATTCTTATAACTAAGATTGATAATTGGACTACCAAGATCAGATTACTATTTCTCTCAATACTAAGGCGTGTCGTGTGTGTTATTCATCTTGGCTTATCGTGCATTTACATTTGGCTCTGAGTGTTTTTGCTGATTAGTCTCTGTTCTATTTTCATGTGCTGTCTGATTTATTCTTAGAGTAAAGATTGCTATCTGATTTCTGTAGGATACACTTGCTGCACTTATTTTTGTAGATTAAGGTGGTGTTGTTTATAAGAATTAGTTGTTGTTACATTTCCTAGCTGCTGTTCCATTTCCTATTATTCACATTATCTTTTCTTTAGTGTGTAGAATGATCTGAAACTATAGTGGGCATTGGCATTTGCTGTCTAGTCCCCAAATTGATGATCTGTTCCTTGATTACTTTTGGTTACATCAGTTTCCAAAGGGATGAGTTATTGTTACTGGACCCCTTGACTGATACATTACTTATTTTTCCGAATGAATGATTTAGGCTTCAAGGTATTTTGTTGTAAGTAGATTTTCTTTCAAGCATTCATTTACTTTTATATTTTAAGCACTATACTGCAAAACATTACTCTTGAGTAAATAGCCGCCTCAGACTGAGTACACTCTTGAAATAAAAAGTCGTCCCTGGGTTGACAATTAATGTGAAGATAATTAGGAGTTAAAAAGACACCTTTTTATCGCTTGACAGTAGCATACACACCTTCCTCCTTGCATCAAGACTGCTCGCATAACATACCCACTCACATATTTCTCCACTTTGAAGGGTTGCTGCAAGTTTGGTATTGAAAAAAATAATGCTTAAATGATCTTCTTTGTTTACTCCTCAAAGGCCCTCTGGTAACTCTTTCCCCACTAGGGACTCTTTCCACTCACTATTATGGCATGGAGTAGCGCTTATACTATTGAAAATGAGGCTATGAATTTCCTTAAATACTATTCTGCCCCAAAAAATCTTTTAACCTTAAAAAAATAGTAAGCACTGACCACTTCATGATGACCTCAATATTCATAGGATTTATCTTTGACTCTCCTCCATCTATCAGATACCCCTGATACACCAAATACTACTATGTAAGCTCGCACTTTTTGATATTTTCCATGAGTTGGTGATTCTTTAATGTCTCTAGCACCTACATCAAATGTGAGATCTTCTCCTCCTAGGTAGCACTATATATACCCACATATAATACAAATAGACAATAACAAATGACTCAGGAAAAGGGTGCACTATATCATTCATTAACCTCATACATATAGCTAGTGCATTGCATAAGATAAGCAACATGACTAACCACTCATACAAAGCTTGTATGGTTTTGAAGGTGGTATTCTAGGTATCTTCTTCTCTGACTCAAACTTGGTTATATCCAGACTTTAAGTCTAGCTTGGTGACATATTTTCCTTATTAAAAATAATTCAATAGATTATTTATCATGGGTAGGGGGAGCTTGTTCTTGACCATAATTTTGTTTAACGTTTTGTAATCCATACACATCCACCAAGTCCCATATTTCCTTGCCAAAATGATGATGGATGATCTACATGGAAAGGTACTTGGTCGAATGATACCTTGTTCCAATAGATATTTTAATTTTTCTTCATCTCACTTGTTCTATAATAGATTTCCCATACAACCCAATGTTTGGTAATGGGAAGAGTGGAAATAGCTAGATCTTGTGTTCCACTTTCCTCTTGGGTGCTAGCCCTTTAGTCTCCTAGAACACATTCTCGTACATCTACAGAAATATTATGGTTGTTTCTATTTCTTAATACACCCCTCTAGGGGTAACTTCACTCTCATTGACTCTCCTACAAATTGGTTTTCTCTTAAAAACAGTAAAACATACTTCCTCCTAGAACTAATTAGTTTATTGGATTGGTTGGTCCTTATCAGTGAAATTTTGGATAATCCTTGTTCATATTGACGATGAACGATTTTCCATCCTTTATGAAGTGGTACCAAGTGGATCTTTGCATGAATAATGCATCCCACATGTACATACATAGACCTCCAAACAACACTCCACATGCATCAAGGGGAACCACATCTAATCTAGTTCTACTTTATCAATAAAAACCAACACTGATAGCAAATTTCATTTTACATTGTTTAGTTATCTTTATTTTTTCATCCTTATTTATCCATCCCAATGGATATGTCCTTGGATGATAATGACCTTCCAATCCCAATTTATTTACCAACGCTTCTACAATTAGATTTTTCTATGATCCCGAGTCGAACAGAACTTCAATGTTTGTTTGGCTAGCCTATATATTTATATGGAAGAGTCTGGTGTTTTCATTCTCTTCCTATTGTTGAAGGATACACATATTCACCTCCTTCTACACTAATGTATATATTATTTGCTCATCCATGTTTGATATTATTTCAACCTATTTGCTCGAATCATTGGCCATGAGGTTCTTCTTTTTTGCATCTTTCCTTTTGTTCTTCGAGTTAAGCTCTAGATGCAACTTCCAACGCTTCTCCTCCGTATGACTATCAATTTTACAATGGTTTTAGTAGTTGATAGGATTTTTGCATTGGTTTGTTGTGGTTTATGTCTTCTTATCCTTTCCCTCTTTCCACTTTTTCTTCCTCTCCTTAAAAACATCCCAGTGCTCCTTCAACTTTGATCCACTTGATTTCCCTTTCTTTTGGCATATGTTCCTAAGGCATTGTTCTTATACATAAGACTCATCCATTGATCTAGCTTGAACAACATAAATTTATTTCATAGGTGGATATATAGACCCTGTAGACACTTGAACGGTACATTTGGTTTCTTTGGTGAGATACCAACATTATGACCATGTTTCTAAATTCAATGGTGTACTCCTGTACACTTTTCTCCTACTTCTCCCTGAAGTAATGCCATCGAATCCAGTAGCCCTCTACATACTTGATAGGGTAAAATTGTGAATTTATGTGGGTTTTAAAATCATCCCATTGAGTCACTGGAGGATCTCCCTCCAACCTCAAGGTCTTTGTGTGGCTTTCCCACTAGGCTAGGGCATGGCCCTCTAATTTTAGTTGATCAAACAATGTATTTTGTTCCTCCTCTATATGATGAACACTAAAATAAACTTATAATTGCTGCAACTTAGTGATTTATCTTTAGATCATTAATATTAGTTTGATATGTACTGATTTATACCTTTGCACCCATTTTGAAAAATCATTTTGGATGGTTCATGACACTCAAACTAGGTTGATCATTTTCATGTTAATTCTTACATTCCTCTAGTTCTTCCTAGTCTATTGATTTCCCCTTTGATATTACCTTTACATTAGAGCCTCCATATTCTTCAAATATCCTAAGCTTATTAGTCAGGGCCACAATGAGGAGGCTTACATTTCATTTTATATTATGTCACCTAAGCTTTGAGCCACACAAACCTCTCCTTTATGGCATCATTCGTCGGACATGCTTGGAGTTTTGTGAATTTTGGCATAATTGATTTTGATCCCTTGAAACTCCCCTCAATATACCTGGAGAAATATCCTCTCATACAAATATGATCTATAAACTACTATTGATATACCACTGGACAATTTCTCATAAAAAATCTGATAAAATATATTATAAAATCTAAAATTTGCATTATGAGGGTTAATTTCTCCTTATAATTTTTGTATTGTCTATTATGTACACACAGAAATTATAATTATGCAAAAAACAAAGAAAAATGAAATAAAACTCATAAACCACAAATTAACACAAGATATAAGTATGGAAATCCTTTCGAGAGAAAACCCAGCTAAAAGGTGAGGCCACTATGCTCTCTTTCTCTAAATGAAAAATGGACACAATTACAAATAAGTGTGTTATGTGGCCCATGGGATACTACAGTGCAAAAATCCTCTATGTTTTCTCTCCCTGTTATCCACTTATGGCTACTCTACTCATCTATGGAACAAAATGCACTTGAATTGAATGGAACCCCTTTTCCTCCTAGTGGGTGTATTATAACACAACCCAGTAACCTATTAGTGGTTAATTTTGAATCCTTCAATACTTAACTAGAGTTATAATATGGAATTTTCTAGAGTCTTATTTATCATTATCACATGGATAACCCATTTTCCATGAATAATAAAGGTTGATGTGGTATCTTCTCAAATTATGGTGGTAAAAAAAGGAAGGTCAACTTCTGACTAGCATAAATTTTGCATACATACTTTGATTGAGGCAATTTTGTGTCGTTGGAAAGGTCTTTGTGTGTATAATAGAATTAAAAAGGTGTATCATCTACATAGATATGTTTTATATCCCCAAAAATTATTTTTTAATTACTTAAACTACTCCTAAAATGTTTCAAACCCCAGTTTTCCATATTGGGTTTCGCTGGTAAAAATGGTCCCATGAGCTGATTCCTCCACTTTTTCTAGTCTAAAAGAATCAAGATGGATGAAAGAAATTATAATTATCTAATTCATATTTTCTGACTCAATTTTTTGTGGTTGTCTTTAATATTTTCTTCCTCCTCTAGGTCTTTCTCTCCCCTTAAAGTCTCTCCTCATCAATTGGTCTCTGCGCTACCTACTTGTTTAGTCACTCTCCCCCTTGGGTATTCTCTGCACCCTCACTCTTTTCTTTCTTTGATATGTGTCTCTTTATTCCCTCTCTTATCACTTCCTAATTCCTCGAGGCTGACAAGAGGAACCCAAAGGTAACCATAAACCACTTTAAAACTGGAATCTATCCCTTCCAGCTTCAGAGAGGGATCTCTATATATGAATCTCCAATCAATTATATGAATATTCAGAGAGGTATCTATCTATATGAAGATTCACAGAGGGATATCTCTCTCTAGTTTTCCTAGGTTTTGGGCTAGGTATTAAGATCAAAGAGGAATATGTTTCAACATTTTGATGGTAGGGAAGAGGAAAAATCCATTAAGCATGGAGTCATATTGAGCTAATTATTTTCAGTGATATGATGAGAAAATGAGGAATCCTTAGAAAGGTGAAAGGTAGGAAATCTTTATGGTGTATTTGGAAAATTTCATTATAGAGAGGTGAGCAAAGGAATAGTGAAATTGACAACATCTAAAGCATCTAGTTGAGGATGAATTCTAGATATCTCAATGGAATAAAAATGCTAAATTGTTCAATAAGCCATAACAGAGCACTTAAAAAGTGAATTCTTAAAAAAATTATTCTTAATTAAAAATGGAGACATAACATTTCAAGCATGATTGTAACAAGAGAAAAAATCACATACATAAGAGAAAAAATCACTATCATAAATTGACACATGAATCCCTCAACAAGTAGACTTCATACTTCATCATTCTCTGAAACTTTTTAATGAAAATGTACAATACTCAATGTATTCTCTATAAAACCCTAACCAACCATTTTATTAGTAAAAAATATATCATATATAGTTTAAAAAAAAATTAGTTCCCTCCTTTAGGAACTGAATTCCCCAAAAAGATTCAGTTATGTTAGATTTAGAAATTGCCTACTAGGAAATAAGGACCAAATTTTTGGAAAATAGAGGTCAAAATATTAGATCATATCTCTCGAATCAAGACATATGTGACAAAACCGAAGGAAATTTTTGTATATGAGCTTGTTCTTGAGAGAAACAACGCTTATTTTTCGAAAATTCTTCTCCAGCTCCTCGGAATCTACTCATAAGGATCATGACTAAAACAAGAAATGTCAAAGTATGAAAAATAGGCTGTAAAGATTCATTTGAATCTCCCAACATATGACAGTTGTTACAAAAATGAAGGAGGGTTTTGTTATTTACCTCATTTTTCAAAAATTGTATTTTTTTTTTCAAGATTCATCTCCATTTGGTGAGAAACCAATTTTGAAGTTAACTACTAAAACAGTAAAAAATACAACAAATCCCCTACAACCAAAATGCAACGAGCTTCCTTTTCATATTATATGATAAATGCTTGAATGATGAACCTGCAAGACACTTAAGGACAATTTTCATAATCATATAAACTAATTTCAATAAGTGGGGAGTCAAACTGAAAGGTCAAACTATTGACTACGTAGAAGCAAACATATTCACCACGCTTCTTCCTTCTTCAGTAAAAATGTAGCGAGTTCATGATTTTCATGCTTATGATCACCTACTATACTCTTAATGTGTCACACATGTGAAATAAAACTTGTAAAATATCATATACCTATAAGATAACATTTTTTCATCATCATCCTTGAAAAACACCACTTATAGCAGAAGTGCAACAAATTTCAACCCGCATATGTTTGACTGGATGTTCGGGTATCTGACCAAGAAAATAGTTGATAGATGATGTTGATATCCTTAAAAACATCCTCAAGCCTCTATACATAAGAAATAGCACCAAAACCATGATCCTCCATCAAATTTTAATGTTTTGATAGCAGCGCAACAACTTTGTTGTGTTACTGTGTCACTTGCCTCTTTTACAAAAAAAATTCCCAAAAATCAAGAGGATGTATTGATATAGGATAATGCACTTCAAAGAAAAATAAATGTCAAAATTCTACAAAATGACTAAATTCAATCATAAATGGCACGAAAATTATAGAGTTGTAACATTGGCTCCTACCGGGGATGGTGTCCTCCTTGTGAGGTGACAAAGAACCTGAAGACCAATGTCGAATCATTGGGTTGTTCCCAACCTAGAGACTACATTATACAACCTAATTCTTGCTCTAAATCCAAAACCACCATACAAACTGAAAATACCAACTCACACTTCAAATTGAAAATGAATGTTAAAAAGTAACACCAATCTACCAAAACAAACTGCTGGAAACTGGCACACTACTGAAAAATATGCTCAAAGTGTTGAGATCATTCACATGCCTACTCTTTCTAACTAATCCACAAGCTACTTTATCAAGTGAAGTCAAAACAATAGTGTAACCATGAAATAAAATGGCTTGATGAATGGATTTTTCTTTCATTTTTTTCAAGTAGAAAGAATATTTTTACATTGACAACTCAAAATTCAACTAAAACTGATAACCATAATTCATAAATACAATAAAATTCATCTTCCTTGATGACTGCAACAAATTGGCAAAAGGGTCTTGGAGATCATGAATGAATACCTTTCTTTGGTCACTAAAAAGAAAAGAACATCCAGACTTTATAATTGTTGATTGTTTTGTATCATTAAGTCTTTCATTTGGCCGAATCTTCTCAAATGGAAATGCAACAATCTGTTCTTTCCAATCATCTAGATTAGAGACAAGGTTTGTGTGTTCTTGTAAATATTCAATTTAGGCAACCACATCTTGAATAACAATAATGTCTACAAATGACCATTCATGTATATCAACAAGAATGTCATCTTGGATTTAATTTTTTTTGGATATGTCAATACAAGAGATGTAAAATAATGAACATATTCTGCACCATCCAAGGGGTATAAAACAACATTCTCTTCATTATTTTCTTGCAACTCTGGGTAGTTATCACCATGAATGATTTCACTTCCCAAATTTTTATGTATGCAATTTCAGAAATATGATTTTCATAAGTTTCTTCATGAGACAAAAATTGAGAAATTAAATGGCATGAAGAACAAATTGATCTACTATCCTCCTCCCTTTCTTGGTCATTTTAAAATTGTTGAATATGTTCATTAAGCTCAAGACAACAAACATGTTGTACATTATTATTGAACTTAGTGAATGAATTCTGATTCTCTTTGTTAGGATGTTGATCCACTTCATTTTCAGGCCTTGAAGAAACTATTGCCTTTTGGAAATCCATTTGAATATCATGGAAACTGTCCTCTAATATTTCCTCCTGATGTTGAAAATGATTCTCATGAAAGGCTTTTATAATCTCATCATCCATAAATCGATCATATTCAAAACAACTTTCCAAATGATCAATAAATGTTTCAAAATATGTATAACATTATTTGACCAACAACACGAAAGAATCACATTCTTTATATATCTCATTAAATACAATATGAAAATCTATAAGAAAATAAAAGCAACCATTTAGCAAGATTTCTTACCATGATTGTGCATTTCCCTCCAATGATACCATAAACATCTTCATCAAGCATTCCTCATGAAATTGAACCCTTAGCTTGCGTACATTGTTGGCTTGTTGGGGCCTGACCCAATTTCAGTAGTGTTTTAGCCAAACAAATCCCGAAACTATAGGCCCTTTCGGCAAGAGTCCGCAGTGCACGGACTGAGGTCTCACTCGAGGTAGTATGGGAGGGTGCTGGAACCAGGTTTCCACACCCTAGGGATGTCTTGATGAAGCCTGGGGAGTTCACAAACTGATCCTGCACTGCTCCACGTAGATGTTTGACCTTCATGTAACTCTGTAAAGAATGTGAAGAGGCATGGTATAGATCCTTTATCCTTACTAGGTTATTATTATAGATCTTAACTTAATTTTGTGGGTCCAATATTCTTATCAATCATTCAATATTCATAACAAGTGCGCTTAATCATAAACTGCAAAGCGATGCATACACATATAACAGAAGTGTAAACATACATATCTGTGAATAGATGCAAAATATTTCAGAATCAACTTAGCTTTTATTAACTTCTGTTATGTTACAATCCCAACTCTACCCTGTGCATGCAGTTGTAGGGGTTTGCGCACACAGCTACAGACTCTTACCAGGCCTCTGCGCACACAGCTGCAGAGCCTCTTCCTATTCCTACAACCCAAGACTCGGACTTACAGACTCAGAGTGAACTCTTTATCCCAAAACCATATCACCTCAAAACAAGACTCAACCAAAAACTGACTTCTACCCTTAGAGCCTTGCTCTATTTATACATTCCCATGGTTCGCGGATGATGGGTAGGCTGACACACTCTATATTAAATTAAAATACTTTAGGGCAGACAACCATAGACTCTCGCACTTCACGCTCACATTTTTCGGGGTATTACATTACATTTGACCAAAATTCAGGCTACAAGCCCCAAAAATCCACTATGGGGGGATCTGCTGCCCAACAGACCCCCAACACAATCATCATGACTCGTCCTGAGTCACTCTACTAGTGCGGTGATCTTTGCACGAAGTTCATCCAGTAACCTCTGTGCTTCACTTATGTTCACCGCACATTCTTCCCCTTTCCACTGTACTCGTTGTGCATTTATCTCCAATGCTTCGTTATCAGGTGCAATTCCTTACCTGAGTGCATATACACCCTACATCTGTGCTAGCTTTCCCTCAATCTTGGCGGTGACCTTGAATGGTTCCTCGAATCAAGCTTGGATGCGTTCTTTCAGCACTGCTTCTTTCTAATGCATGGCATCCACCTGTGCCTTGACAGCCTAGGCCTCCCTCATATTGGCGAGTCACTAAGTAAGGGTGACCATTTGCACAATCCCCCGGACATCATCATAGGCCTGCTGCAACTCTTGTGCTTCTGTCTCTATCTTCTATAACATTGGGTCTTCCTGCAGTGAAGTGAGGGTGACGAGTGACTGATATAACAAGCCTATCTAATCCTGTATGACACACTATATTGCTTCCAACCCTGATTGAATGGGGTGGTGCCACTACTCTCTGACCTTCGGTGGTGTAGATGGCTACACTTTCAGCCTCAGCTTCGTGATCTGCAAGTTGAGGTCCAACTGGATCCTCTTTGCTTCCTCCTTTGCCTCATGGAATCCACTGGCCAATTTGTGGATTTGTATACCTGCTGGAAAGTCTGCAGCAATCTCTAGCTCGGGGATGCAGTGACATGCTTCCTTGATGATTTGCTCCAACTGTTGATTCTATGCTACCACTTGATCACATTGGAGGATTAGCTGCTCAATGTTGATTTGCTATTCACTGAGCATTTGTACTACACGTCCCTCCCTAACACGGAGCTCTGTCATTGCTCCATCCTACAGCTAGTTTAATATCTCTCACAGAAGGGTAGCCAAGTTTAGGCCAAGTCCTTTGAGTCAGCGTACCACAGCTTTGTCCTCTGTGTTTTCCATTGTCAGTGCTCCTTCTGGTAGCACGATGGTATTTTCCATCTTGGTCTACAATAATTGCTCGGTTGCTGAAGTACCCATAGCCTCGTATGCAACTATCGTTCCCTCCTGTGGAGGCCACACCTAAAGTTCTTGAAGTTGCGCTCTGAGCACCCCCAACACATTTTGCTTCTCCATCATTGCTTCTTGGATTGCCTCCCTAGTGACTTTGCGAACTGTGTCGCCAATGTCGTATAGGTCACCCTCATTCAGTGTGATAGGCTCCCCATCCAACTTGGAAGCCTTGGTCTTCTTCTCGAGCCCTATTCGTTCCATTCCACAGGAACATTTTAATTGTGTAGAGGTGGTGCTTAGGTCTGCACCTTCCATCATATCATCTGTCCCCTACCCTATGGTCAAGTTCGGGCCTCTTTCTTCCTGTGTTGTATCGACCCCTCTTGCTTCTACCTTTTCTGCGGCGGCCTTCACTGCCTCCTGAGATGCTCGTACTTCTTTAGCTAGCTGTTCATTCCACTTCTGTTGTGCTAGCAGCTTAGTGGTAGCCTTCTATCGTTGAATCTCTGTCTCATCGCACACCACCAATTCTGGTGCACGCCATTCCAGTTGTCATGTGTTGAGCATCGTGAAAACAACGTCATCTATTGTGATGAAGGGGAGTGTGGTCCACTTCTGCCCTAGATCCTTCTGTGCCCTGATATACACATGGTGCATATCCTCTTTAAAGTCTGCAAAGCTGTTCACACTATCGTATACTGAGGTGGATAGGCGCAGCCATTTGTTGATCCACAGTCATATGCTCACCTCCATTAGTATCTAGAAGATCTTGGTTTCTCAAATTCATGTGGCATCCTTCGTCGCCCATAGCGATGCGTATTTTGTTGCCTTTGGCCAGTCTTGGTCAAGGGGAGGAAACTAACTATCCTCAGGAAATTCACTTGTAACCAACACGATGGATAAGAGAAACCACGTGTAGTGAAAGGTCTTACCCTGCTCTTGGGCCTCCCTACAGTTTGTCAAGAACTCGTCATAGAGGAACTTCACCCAATTGAACTGTACCCCTTCTATAAATTGCTCGTCTAGCGTGATGACCATTGCTGGTACCTCATTACCCCGACATTTTCTCATCACCTTTCTTGCCAACAACTGGGTAGTGACGCAGACCCCTTTGTTCTGAATACTAGTGATAACGTACCCCCTCTACTTCTTCTCCAACTTATATTTATTTTTCATGGCCTCCGCAATTGCTAAGTCTCCACTTGTGCTAGCTATTTCTGTGGGGTCCCTTCCCATACAGGGAAGCCGATAAATCCTATGGATGAGCTCTACCATGATGGAAATGGGCTCCTTCAACCACAAGTACCCATCGTGCACCAAACAAAGCAGTTGCCTGATGACAAATATTGTGATTGGGCCCCGATGAAAGTGTGGAATCGATAGGAGGTGGAGTAGCCCGGCTTCCTCCACCCTGCGCAGCCATGTCCATGGCTACAGTGTTGTAACTACCCCCTTCGTGCTCTATTCCATCAACTGGCTAGTTTCCAAATAAGGGAACTTCTCACTATCCATGAGGTCCTAGTCTTCAAACATCATAGTCAGTACATGGCCTACAGCCAAAACTTCAAACAGAACCCCCTTGGGTAGTAACGGGGTGTTGAGTGTGCTTTTAATGGCATCCAAATCCTTAGGTACCTTTACCATCCCTTTCCACAGAGGGACATACTTTGGAAGCTTAGTTGTGGTGTGTACTAGCTGGATGTCTTCTTCCATCTCTTCCTCTGGTTCCATATCTTCTACAAAGGTCTGAGGATCCTCCTCCCCATCATCTCTCTCAATATTAACCGTTTTTCTCTTTTCTTCCATCAATAGTTTTCCAAACCGCGAATTTCGTGGAGACAAACGAACTGGTCCTGCTGCCTGTGGGTTCTTCTTGGGCCTCGGCGTCGAGGCTATTTAGGGATTTATGGTGCATCCCCTATGGGTGGTGTGGAACTTTGCATGGCTTCCTTGGTTGTTGACATTATTCTGATCAAGCGATCCTATGTGTCCTTTGACAATGTTTCAAACCATGAACTTTCTCTTACAACCTCCAAACTAGTCAGGTTCATGCCTGCTCGATAACGCAGCAACTAACTTCGTAAAATGCCAAGGGTTGTTCAGTGGAGGGCCACCTATGATTTATATGCCCTTCTGAATTCAAATTCGGCCGTCCCCCATAGATTTGGCTCATTAATGAGAAGTTGGCGGTAGATAGTCCCAAATCTAGTTTTGACTTTGTGTCTTAATTGCCCACCATCCACTCCTCGTTGTCTTAAATTGGCCATCTTGTCATGAAAAGTGACACCAACGGTCACTTTCTAGCCTATCCACATGGCAACGCAGTCCCTTGTGTATGAGTGAAACCTGTGTTTCATACTGATTCTACGAGCAACTTCTGTGCTGCACAGCTCCCCTACAGACTCTTTTATAGTCCCGTGCTCTCTTTCAACTGCTTGGAGTGCTGAGACTGTGCTTCCTACGGATAGTCAGGTGGTCACACTACTGGTGCGAGGCTTCAAATCACCTTTCAATCCGGTCCGTGAGCCTCCCTTAGGTACCCTCGCACCCGTTAACACCTCGCATTATTCCTTATATGGTGTGCTTCCTTTGTGAATTTGTTTGATAAGGTGTGGTCGCAGCCATGGTAGTGTAGCCAAAAACTCTCGGTGACAATCTTCTAGTGCGGTGGTAGGGTTGCATGTACTTGGCCCTGTCCTTCTATCAACGCATAATGCTTTTGAGATTTTTGTTTCCAACTTTCTGAGATCCTCATCCATTAATATGCTCTCCTACTTTAGTCGTATTCGATATTCGAGTTCGTCAAGCTCAAGGTTCCCTCACTGAATGGCTTCTTGAATATGCATATGTTCATCCTCACGCGGCTACATAATTTCTTTGCCTTGGTCCCTGTGAGTTGTTGCAATTGTAGGAGTGGTTGTGTGAGGATTCTTTCCCAAAGCCATGTCCTTGACTCTGCTCATCATCTTTGGAACCATTTCAGTACTCAGTTTCTTGTACATTGCCCCACAGGCCCATCGGACCATCAGCACACACAGGTCCCACTAAGTTAGTCCCATCTGGTAGACTTTATTCATGACCCCGCATAAAGTTTTGAATGCTCCATCCTGGACTGTTTGTGGAGTGCGTCGCCTTTCCTACTACCGCGTCGAGTTCTAATTTTTGATCCTTAGTCTAGGAGGTGTTTGCATAGCATGGGTGCGCAAACTGCTTCGTTGTGGCTGCCCAGCTCTTGTTCATTGCTGGGCACTTCTAAATCATAAGTGCATACATCTTCTACGTCCACGCCATGTTCCAATATTCTTTTGGTGTATATTCCATCACCGTGTAGGTGTCACGCACAACGCCTATCCTAGCACACTGTACCATTACTGTTTCAGTACTGTACTTTCAAATTTGTCTAAGAATTCATCTACTCCTGTTACCCCATCATATGTTGGCAGTTCCCTTGCCTCGGTCGTCATGCATCACAACGATTTAATCATCATGTTGCAATTCATCATTATCACTTCATGCAACTAATTCTACCAGTGTTCTATCTCTTCATCTGAATCTGAAGTACAAGAACTGTTGCACTCCCATGAGATTCTCCCAGCTGCAGTTGGGTTCACCCGATCTTGGTCTTGTGCCGTTATCTGGTAAATGCAATGCAACTCATTATCATTGTCATCGTCGCGCACAGGTTTGGTGTAGTGCGCACCTTCAGCCGAATCTAGCAGAACTATTATGTGTAGGGACTTTTTCTCGAATATCATCTTCTGCTTCTTTAGATTGATGACTCCATGTAGAATTTTTTCTACAAATTAGCTAGCTCTGATACCATGTAGAAATTTCACTTGTAGATCAATATGGTAATGCAATGTACTAAAGCAAAACATATGATCTACTTCTAAAAAACATTAAGCAAAAGCAAAATTGATTTCATGAGCAACATCAACCATAAACACATATAACTGATCAAGAGAAATAATAACACATAACAAAGATATATCACTGGGGAAAGCACCAACACAAAACCCCCAACATTGTGTTATGAATCAAGTGGAAATCCTTTTTTGGTTATAAAAAATATTAGCTCAAGAGCTATCTTGTACTCTCTGCAGTCAAAATATGATAATCATAGACTCACTATGCCTCAATATGTAGGCCTCAAGTCCACCAATCCCCTATTTCCTTGCACAATTTTGATTGGGGTCCAATTACAAAAAATATGTGAATTGGCCCCAATCATACCTGCTATCAACCATAGGTCCAACTACGCAATCCTTGAGGACACTAATTCCTCCTGCATGCAAGGAATATTCCATGGGAAGATCCAAGAATTTGATAGTACACTATCCCTCATCTGATCTCAATTGGGTCTCTGAAAGAACTAACATGCAACAGTTATCCATGAGTGAATCCTCAGTTATCTAAAATAATAGTTGTCACATGCCTGCAAGCATTAACAAACTATATTTTATTATTTTAACAACTTGTTAAAATAATCTAACTAGACTTGACTAGTTAGAACTAAGTCAACTGATTCTCTCATTATAGAACTCATACTTAATTCCTCAATCAGTGGGACAACTAATTTTCATGTTCTCACAAAGACTTCATGTTTAATTTTTCCAACTAATTAACTCATGGAGATTAATGAGTTAATATTTTAAACTGCTGTTAAGACCAAATTCGATTTTACTTCCTATAGATAGACCAGGTACTGCTATAAATAGGAAGGGACCCAAAAATGATATTTTTAGAACTTCTATTTTTAGCAGTTTCACCTCTCACCCAAGGTGGCCAATGACCTCATTGGCTAACTGCTATTTTTAGACATGCTATTTTTAGCACATTCTAAATTTATCATTTCTTGTTGCCCACTTTTCAACACTCCCTCTCAATAAGAAAGGAATTATCAGCAACCCTGATCCTGTCTCTATGGAACTCAAACTTGCCTTTTGATAATGACTTTGTCAAAATATCTGCATCTTGTTCCTCAGTTGAAATGTACTGCAACATCATGATCCTCTTGACCAGTAATCCCATAGATTATGATAGTGGATATCTATATTCTTCGACATATCATGAAACACTAGATTCTCAGTGAGTTTAATGCAACTCTGATTATCACAATATGTCACTATAGGATCCATCATCTGACCTCCAGATGGCCTCACATGTAGCCTGACTAGTTGCCATGTACTATGCCTCCACTATGCTAAGTGCAACTGAGCTCTATTTCCGGCTATACCAAGAAACTGCAACTGACCCAAGGTTGAAGATTCCTCCAAAATTTCTCTTCCTGTCTAATGGACTACCTGCCCAATATGCATCTGTTGAGCCTTGGAGCTTCACTCCCTCTGTCCGCCTATACCATAATCCATATTATGTAGTGCCTTTGAGATATCTCAACACATGCTTTGCCGCCTTCCAAAATAACTTGGTTGGCTTAACCATAGCTTGACTCAACTAGTTCACCACAAAGCACAAAACCGATCATGTGTTCACCAAATACATGAGTGAACCCACAAGTTGCCTATAAACAGTAGCAACTACTACCTCACTTGAAGTAGCATCTTCCTTCCTCTAGTTACTTGCCAGAGGAGTCTCCATGGGCTTGCACATCTCCATGTGGAAGCACCTGAGTATCTCATTGGCATACTTTCCTTGAGACACAAATACTTCCCCATCTCTCTACCACACCTCCATGCCTAGAAAGTAGTGCATGAGGCCCATGTCCTTCATCTTGAACTCTCTTGCAAGATCCTTCTTGCAAGACTTGATCAACTAATCATCACCTGTCAAAATTATATCATCGACATAAAGTACAATAATCAATAGCTTACCATCTACAATGATGTGGTAGAGGTTCGCATCTGCTTCACTCTTGGTGAAGCCCAACCCAGTGAAATAGCTGTTAATATTGGTATACCAAGCACAAGGTGCTTGCTTCAGCCCATACAATGCTTGCTTGAGCTGACACACATGTGACTCACGATCGAAGGTCTCAAATCCCTCTAGCTGCTCTATGTATACCTCTTCCTCAATCTCCCCATTGAGGAATGTTGTCTTCACATCCATTTGATGGATCTGCCAACCCATTTGTGCTGATAGTGCTAGAATCGATCTAATCGATGCGTACCTTGCAACAGGAGAAAAGGTCTCATCATAGTCAATCCACTCAACCTGTGAGAAACCATAGGCAACAAACCTTGCCTTGTGTTTCTCAATACTACCATCAGCTGCTTGCTTTATTTTGTAAAGCCATCGGGAAGTAACCACTGACTTTTCCCCTAGTCTAGGAACAACATCCCATACATTGTTCCACATGATAGAATCATACTCCTCTACCATCGCATCCACCCAAACTGGCTGCTGCACTGCCTCCTCAAAAGAAGAAGGCTCAGTCGCAACACATTCCCCAACCAAGGCCATGTAGCTATTGTATCTATCAAGAGATCTCCTCTCTCTACACTGAGAGGATGGCTGCCCCACATTCTCTCTCACATCCTGCATCAATTTGTCAGCTTCCCAAGAGCGTTTCCACCCCTCTTTGGAAGACTCTCCAGTAGTGGTGATCTCCACAACTGGAATATTTTCATGCGGCTACTCCACATCATCAAGAAGCTCCTCCTCCTTAGGAACTAATAGTTCCTCATCATCACCATGCGACTTGAGCTCCCTCTCAAGTGATACTCACATGGCTCATTTCTCATCAAACTTTAGATCCCTATGCACTACGGTCCTTTGACTGGCAGGCAGAAACACACGATAGTTGTGAGGTGTATCTGTGTACCCCACAAGTATTCCCAACTCAGCTGTTGGGTCTAGCTTCTTCTGAGCATCTTTGGTCACATGACAAAAGATTGGTGATTCAAAGATGCGGAAGTGACTCACATTTGGTCTCTTCCCCAAAAAAGCCTCCATAGGTGTCTTCATCCCCAAAATATGATGAGGAATTATGTTCTGAAGATATACTACTGTATTGCATGCCTCAGCCCACAGATGAAGTGGTAGGACTTGGTCATGCAACATTGATTGAGCTGCGCCCACAATCGATCTGTTCTTCCTTTAGCCACCCCATTCTATTGTGGGTTATGAGGTGCCGTGAGTTCTCGTATAATTCCTTTTGAAGCACAGAAGTCCTTAACTATTGGGAAATATACTCTCCACCGGTATCACTTTGCAAGGCTTTTACTTCCATCCCTGATTCTTTCTCTACCAAAGCTTTGAACTCACGAAACTTCAAGAAGGTTTTATCCTTCTTTTGCATGAAGTAAATCCAACATCTACGAGAAAAATCATCAACAAAAATGGCATAATAGCTTTTCTTTTCGATGGAGGCTGTAGAGAAGGGCCTGAATACATCTGAATGAACTCACTCCAAAACTTCTCTTGCTCTACCATCCTGATCATGAAAATAATATTTTGCATACTTACCCAAAGTGTAACCGTTGCATGTGCTCACTTGCTCTAGCTTGCACTTGGGTAATCTGGTAGAAATTTGCTGCATGATCTTCAAGGCCCTATGATAAGTGGCCCAGTCTCCTATGCCATAACTCGCCAATATGTTGGCCATGTATCACCTCTACTTTGGAACTCAAAGTAGCACAGTCTTCTACCTGTAACTTATAGATATTCTTCACTCAAATCCCTATCTGTTTGGTCTGTCCAGTGCCTATATGCCTTAGCAAAAACTTTCCCAAACTAAAGACTACATCATAGCCTTTATCCTCAAGTAAAGCAATGGACACAAGATTCCTTTTCAGCCCTGGTACATACATAACATTAGAAAGAGAGAGGGGAGAACCACGCTCCCTCTTAAACACAACTGTACCTTCACCTGAGACACGATACTTTCTGTCATCACCCATCTCGATCTGTATCTAGAGATCCTTCTCCTCCAAAGTGTTGAAAGTAGTCTTGTCACCTGACATGTGGAAAGAAGCTCCACTATACAAGTACCAAACACATCCAATGCTAGATGAAACCATGCATGCAATAAGTGAGAAATCCATCTCAAATTGTGAAGCTACAACATCACCATCAGATTCATTGCAAGAACCTTTCTTGGACTTCTTCCTCTTTGTGTAACTAGTAGCATAGTGACCCAACTCATGACAATGAAATCATCTCACCTTTGACTTGTCAAACTTCTTCCCTCCTTGAGAAGACTTGGATTGGGATGCCTTCCCTTTCCCTTTCTTAACTTTAGATGCTAAAGCCAAGTTCTCTTCATCATCATTCTTCGATGAAGAGGTTCCATCTCTGGTGTTCCGTCTGAACTCCTCCTACATAAAATCCGACCACAGCCATTCCCAATCTGGCAGTTTGTCCCTTCCATTCACTAAGTCCTGGTAGCTATGCTAGCTCTTAGGAAGGCCAAGGAGTGCTAGACTCACCATATCATCATCAGTGGTAGTGACCCCTACGCTTGCAAGCTCATCTCTGTAGTTGGTGAGCTTGTTTAGGAATGTAGTGATCGTATCACCCTTCTCACACTTGATCTTTTGAAGCTTGTCCTTCTGTGCCAGCTTCCTCTAATCACTACTATTCTGGTATAAATCTTTCAATGTTTTCCACATTGCAAACAGAGTCTCCTTCCCATGGAGGCTCAAGACTATGTGATCTCGAACTCCCTCTAGGATGATTCTCCTAGCTCTAGCCACATTCTTCTTCTAGTCTGCAACCTGAATAGCATAAGTAGGCTTAGGGACATCTTGATCAATGAAGTCCTTAATGCCATTATCTTCCAATACTGCCTCCATGCGATCCTTCCAAGCTATGTAGTTTGAGCTGCCATCAAGGGCATACTCAAGCCTCAACCCAATGAAGGCCATCTGAATGAAATCTGAACTATGATGAGAACTAGATATCTATATCCCGAATAATAAACTTTGAATTTATTTCTCTTGCTTCTATATTGCTCCTTACTTGATTAATTGTGCTCTGATACCATGTAGAGCTTTTTCTACAAATTGGCTAGCTCTGATACCATGTAGAAATTTCACCTGTAGATCAAACTAGTAATGCAATGTACTAAAGAAAAACACATGATCTACTTCTACAAAACATTAAGCGGAAGCAAAATAGATATCATGAGCAACATCAACCATAAGCACATATAACTGATCAAGAGAAATAATCACACATAACACAGATATATCACTGGGGAAAGCACTAGCATAAAACCCCCAACACTGTATTATCAATCAAGTGGAAATCCACTTCTAGTTACAAAAAATATCAGCTCAAGAGCTATCCTGTACTCTTTGCAATCAAAAGATGATAATCATAGACTCACTATGCCTCAAAATGTAGGCCTCAAGTCCACCAATCCCCTATTTCCTTGCACAATTTTGATTGGGGTCCAATTACAAAACGTATGTGAATTGGCCCCAATCATACCTGCTGTCAACCATAGGTCCAACTACGCAATCCTTGAGGACACTAGTTTCTCCTGCATGCAAGGAATATTCCATGGGAAGATCCAAGCATCTGATAGTACATTGTCCCTCATTTGATCTCAACTGGGTCTCCGACAGAACTAACATGCAACAGTTATCCATGAGTGAATCCTCAATTATCTAAAATAATAGTTGTCACATGCATGAAAGCATTAACAAACTATATTTTATTATTTTAACAACTTGTTAAAAATAATCTAACTGGACTTGACTAGTTAGAACTAAGTTCAACTAATTCTCTCATTATAGAAACTCATACTTAATTCCTCAATTAGTGGAGAGAATAAAGGATTAATTCCTCAATCAGTGGGACAACTAATTTGCATGTTCTCACAAAGACTTCAAGTTTAATTTTTCCAACTAATTAACTCATGGAGATTAATCAGTTAATATTTTAAACTGCTATTAAGACCAAATTCGATTTTACTTCCTATAAATAGACCGGGGACTGCTATAAATAGGAAGGGACCCAGAAATGCTATTTTTAGAACATTCTATTTTTAGAAGTTTCACCTCTCACCCAAGGTGGCCAATGACCTCATTGGCCAAACTGCTATTTATAGACATGTTATTTTTAGACATTCTATTTTTAGCACATTCTAAATTCAGTATTTCTTGTTTCCCACTTTTCAACACTCCATTCATATCAGTGGCCCAGTCTATTCCTAGCAACGCAGGATAAGGATTGTTGTCATCAACAATCTATATCACTTCAAAGTGTGTCTGCATGCTCCCGCCTTCAATATCAACTGTTATCCCTTGCAACCTCCCCATGGGCAAGACCTTTTGTTGGTTCACCATTCGTAATTGAATAGGGGACCACTGCAATACGGGCCTACCCATGCGTTCCCATGTCTTCTTTGGTAACACATTCACGTCCAAACCCAGGTCTAGAATTACCCAATCCATTTCATATTTGCCAATATGTGTCGTCAATCTCATTTCCCTCCCAGTGCGCAATGCATGCTTTCCCAGTTTCTAGACTACGCACGGTTCCCCTGACCCTGCGCACCTAGTTATTAGCTCTTGTAGTCCTTTAATTGCCTTATTGTCGTGCAGTAGCTTCATGCATGTCTCTAAAAAGGTAGTTAGCATAGAAGAGTCCATCCCTATCTCTGGTTGATCCTTACTACCTAGAGTAGAGGCCTCCATGAATCTCTTCTTAGCTTCCATAAATGTCTCCTTTGCGTGTTCCAAGTCAAACTCAAGTTTCATTGTAGGAGCCTTGCGAACCCATGTATCTTCCTCAGGCTGCCTCCCCTTGTCTTCCCTCATGGTCGCGCCGCTTCTAAGTACCTTGTTTACGTTGGGGGTCTTCTTTGCGTGGTTCAGACCTCATCATTTGGATATTCTAAGTCAGAGTAGGTTGTAGTACCCCTTTCTCGCACATCTCTGCGATCAACATAGGACAATCTACCATTTCATGATCAAACTGCTCACAGTACGAACAAGATATTCTCGTTGGGTTGGTACAATCGCGAGCGTAGTGCCCTAGTCCTTCGTAATTGTAACAAATTAACTGTCTATGGCCCCTTCCTGGCCCCATTCCTCCTCATCCTTGACCTCACCCTTGAAATACAGTGCATGCCATTTTTGCGGCTAGGTCAAGGCCTCGCGTTTCTGTTTGAATTCTATATGTTGGGGTCTACTCCATCATTAACTCATAGCTGCGACAACTACACTCATCGTGGCCCACCGATCTACAAAAACTGAAAAATAGTTGTTGGGGGGTTTGCGTATACTTCTGCACAAATGACAGATCACACACCATAACATAGGTACCGCACTTGGCCTTGCTTGTGCCTTTGGTCTCAACGACATTGGTCCCCCTCCTACCAAATAGTTCGCGAATACTGGACACTAATCCTTATCATGGCCCTGGCCTTTACATTTTATGCACCATACTTCTTTGCATGCCTCTAGTCATGGCGCCCTATCCTACTTCAAACTTTGCATCTCCAAGCATAGGTTCTGCAGTTGCGCTTTGATTTGTCGGTGTTTCGTGCAACCTCATCACCGTTTCTAGTGCTTCAGCCTGGGTTGAAAGCTTCTGCTATGACAGCGTCATCCTCGGGTGTGGTGTCAAAGATGCCATAAACCATGTGTGGTGTTGCACATCTGTTAGCATCATATTAGCCTCATGAATCGTACTCTTCAGTCTTTGATCCAAATCCTAGGGGGTCTCGCCTTGAAGAATCACGATCTCTTTAAATCTAATGATTGACTGTATCTCTGATTTCAAGTGGCTAAATTCTCTATTCAACACATTTTGGATCTCCACTATTCTTGCATTTGGGTGATCATTCGAGTGCTTGATATACCATGTTAGCGCGCGATCTTGCAACGCACTCACTAATGTGGCCTTCTTAATGTTGTCATCCTTGACCCCTTTTTCTTCCCACACTGCTCTTACCATGAACCAGAACTGGTCCAGATCTTCATTCCCTACTCCTCTGAGTATGGGTAGCTTAATCGCACTCTCCATGCTGAACTGTGTGGGCAGTGGAGGTGGGGTGGGTGGAGCTGGAGGTGAAGTAGGTGAAGCGGGTGAAGGCGTAACTAGAGGTGATAACTGCAGAATGTGCTGCCTTATCAAACTAACCACACTTCTTAGAGAAACATGAGTGCGCTCTTCCTCGCTTGCTTGCGGAGGTGAAATTAAATGACTGTTTCCTAACTCTTCGATCCCTTTGTAGATCTTTCCACTCTGCATCGTTCTAATCATTAATGTATTCGCATAACCCATTTTTTACATAACAACATCTTAATCTAGGTATTCAGGGATTTGATGTACCTACCTCGTGGTCCCTTTAGAAAATGTCATTCTACTTCATTATAGCTCACAGTCGTGTCTATCATGAACTCAGTGATAACCCCCCCATTATCCAGTCAAGCCAATGGTCCACGTCCCACATGATCTTATCTTCTGATGCCTCTAATCTACAAACTAACTCTGGAGTCCACAGTATCGGTTGGTCGAGCTTATACCTTCCCTAGCTGTTGGCTAAGCTCACGATCCAATCGTACAGTTCTAAAGAGAAGGACATGAAGAAGATCTCGTGGATTTCCGTATATATGTAGTGATCCAGCCACCTCTTTTCTTATATCTTCAGAGTTTTGTTTTATTTCTTTATAGGGTTCTAGCGTTCTGACATCAGACATCCCTTAGGCAGATCCTGATCATGGCAATGGAACCATTTGTTGGCTTGTTGGGGCCTGACCCGAGTTCAGCAATGTTTTAGCCAAACAAATCCCGAAACTACCGACCCTTTTGGCAATAGTCCACGGTGCGCGGACTAAGGTCTTAGCCAAGGTAGTATGGGAGGGTGCTGGAACCAGATTTCCACACCCTAGGGATGTCTTAATGAAATTTGGGGAGTTCGCGAACTGATCCTGTACTGCTCCACGCAGATGTCTAACCTTCACGTATCTCTATAAAGAGCGTGAAGAGCTGCGGTCTAGATCCTTTATCCTTACTGGGATATTATTATAGATCTTAACTTAATTTTGTGGGTCCAATATTCTTATCAATCGTTCAATATTCATAACAAGTGCATGTAATCATAAACTGTAAAGAGATGCATACATATATAACAGAAACATAAGCATACAGATCTACGAATAGATGCACAATATTTCAGAATCAACTTAGCTTTTATTAACTTCTTTTTTGTTACAAGCCCAACTTCTCCCTACACACTCAGCTGCAAGGGTCCACACACACAGTTGCGGACTCTTACCAGGCCTCTGCACACACAGTTGCAAAGCCTCTTCCTATTCCTACAACCCAAGACTCAGACTTACAAACTTAGAGTGAACTCCTTATCCCAAAACCATATCACCTAAGAACAAGACTCAACCAAAAATTGACTTCTACCCTTAGAGCCTTGCTCTATTTATACATTCCCATGGTCCGCGGATCATGGGTAGGCCGACACACTCTATATTAAATTACAATATTTTAGGGTGGACAACCCTAGACTCTCACACTCCGTGCCCACATTTTACAGGGTCTTACATTACATTTGACCAAAATTCGGGCTACAAGCCCCATAAATCCGCTATGGAAGGATCCGCTACCCAACATACATGCATGTGAAATTTGACCAAATCAAGAGTAACATTGTCTTCTTTTCCATATTCAAATATAGGTAGATAGGTTTTGCCATCTACATGAGGCATGTGATTTGGAAAACCTGGAATGTGATCTCGATTCCTAGGAGCACACCTTCTAGATTGAGAATTCATATTTAACTAGTGGAGTTGCAAGGGTACTTGGAATTCTAGAGCTCAATGAAAATGGAGTTTCCCAGTGAATAATGAACAACCTTCTTGTGTATGATCAATGTTAACCATCAGTAATCAGATTTGAAACTTGACAGTTCTTTCACGGGGAATATGGAAACTTTCGCTCCCCAACAATGACACCACTATGTTAGCACTTTGTAATTCCTTCAGGTTGAGGAGAGGAGCCCAAAGGTAACCAAAAATCACTTTAAAACTGGTATCTATCCCTTCCAGCTTCAGAGAGGGATCTTTTTATATGAATCTTCAGTGAGTTAGATGACTGGTTTTCTTAGGTATGATGCTAGGTATTAAGATCAAAGAGGAATAAGTTTTAATAGTTTGATGGTAGGGAAGAGGGAAAATCCATTAGGCATGGAGTCATATTGAGATAATGATTTTCAGTGGTATGATGAGAAAAGGAGGAATCCTTAGACAAGGGAAGGGTAGGAAATTATTATGGTGTCTTTGGAAAATTTTGTTGTAGATAGTTAAGCAGAGGAATAGTGGAATTGACAATATCTAAAGCATCTAGCTGAGGATGAATTCTAGGTCTTTCAATGGAAGAAAAACACTAAATTGTTCAATAAGCCATAACAGAGCACTTAAAAAGTGAATTATGAAACAAATTCTACTTAATTAAACATGAAGGTATAACATTTGAAGCATGATTGTAACAATAGAAAAACTCACATACACAAGAGAAAACATCACCATAAAAAATTGACGCATGAATCCCTGAACAGGTAGACTTCATCCTTCATCATTCACTGAAACGTTTAATGACAATGTACAATGCTCAATGTATTCTCTATCAAACCCTGACAAATCATTTGCTTAGTAAAAAATACATCATATATAGATAAAAAATAGTTAGTTCCTTCCTTTAGGAACTAAAATCCCCAAAATGATTTAGTTACATTAGATTTAGAAACTTCTTGCTAGGAAATAGGGATTGAATTTTTGGAAAATAGGGGTCAAAGATTAGATCATATATCTCGAATCATGATAACTATTAAAAAACTAAAGAGAGATTTTGTAGATGTGATTTTTATTGAGAGAAACGTCTCTTAGTTTTCAAAAATTCTTCTCTAGCTCCTCAGAATTTGTGTGCAAGGATCATGACTAAAACAAGAAATGATGAAATATGAAAAATAGGTCATAAATATTTATTTGAATCTCCCAATATATGATAGTTGTTACAAAACTGAAGGATTTTTTATTTATTTATAATTTTTTTTGACAAAAACCTCTTTTTGTTTTTCAATATTCATCTCCATTTGGTGAGAAACGGATTTTGAAGTTAACTACTAAAACATTAAAAAATGCAGCAAACCCCTTGTAGCCAAAACACAACGAGATTCCTTTTCATATTATATGATAAGTTCTTGAATTATCAACCTGCAAGACACTTAAGTACACTTTTCATAATCATATAAACTGATTTCAAGAGGAGAGGAGTCGAATTGAAAGGTCAAATTGTTGATTATGTGGAAGCACAATGCATTCGTTGCGCTTCTTCATTCTTCAACAAATATGCAACGAGTTCATGATTTGCATGCTTATGATCACCTACCAGAATTGTGTGAAAAATGTGAAATAAAACTTTTAAAACATCAAATACCTATAGGATAACATATGTCCATCAGCATCCTTGAAAACCACCACCTATAACAAAAGCGCAACAAATTTCCACCTTCATATGTTTGACTAGATGTTGGGGTCTATGACCAAGAAAAACAATTGACAGATGATTTTGACAGCTTTAAAAACCTCCTTGAGCCTCGATACATAAGAAATATCACCAAAACCATGATCCCCCATCACATTTTAATGCTTTGATAATAGCACAACAACTTTGTTGTGTTACTGTGTCACTGCCTCTTTACAAAGAATTTCCCAAAAATAAATATGATGTGATTGATATAGGCTAATGCAATTCAAATAAAGGCAAATTCCAATATTCTACAAAATTATTGAATTTAATCATAAATGGCACAAAAATTATAGAGTGTTGACACCCTCCACAATGTCGATACATTGAGATTGAAGCCGAAGATCCTCCTTGAGTAGGGTGGAGGGTAACACTAGAACTCACCTTCACACCTACTTTGTTGCTCATCATTTTCAATTGCATATCCCCCATGAAGTCTGGGAGGAAATATATCAAGAAACAACTAAATTCTGTATTCATAAAGTCGAATTCACTGGTGCTAAAGTTGTGGATTTTGTGGCTGATTGGTTGTCAAACACCATACACACTAGGAGTAAAGAGAATTAATACTTATACACCATTAAGTTGTATTTGTATAAGAAATATATTATGGGTAAATTACTCATTGAGAGGAATGTGGGAAAACGAAAGATTCTTTTCAAGTTAGTTGACCTCCAAGTAGAACATTAGGACATGACAATTTTTCTAGCCTGCATAGAGGTCATCACCACTTGTGGGAAAGGCCCAACATCACTAGGCACTCCAATGGATCCAATTGAAGTGTTTATTTCTTCTTAACATGTTCCTAATGATTAGAAGTTTCTGGATACATGGTTATCTCACTCTCTACAATGAAACCAATGTTTTTAGTTATGTTAGTGTTTTCTAGTTTTATCAGCAACATTATTTTATAAACTATCTTATGAGCTAGAAATGCTTAGTATTTGAACAAGTATAAAAAACTGTATATGCAATTATTTAAACGTCATCTATTTTTTTTACTAAAATCCTCAATTTTTTCCATTGGTTTGTTTTCCCCAATGGAAGAAAATGACGTTAGAGGAAATTATCATCTTGTATTTTGCTATTTATGATTAATAGAAGGATCATTAACTTACACAATCATAATAATAAGAGTAGATTTGTTTTATT